>PVJA010001705.1:46196-120810 GCA_004027025.1 Myocastor coypus | reverse complement strand
TTAAGAAAGAGGGGCAGTGGAGATAGTTCAGAGGTGCAAGTGCCTGCCTGGCAAGTGCAGGGACCTGAGTTTGATCCCTAGTTCCATGAAAGAAAGAAAGAAAGAAAGAGAGAGAGAGAGAGAAAGAGAGAGAGAGAGAGAGAGAAAGAAAGAAAGAAAGAAAGAAAGAAAGAAAGAAAGAAAGAAAGAAAGAAAGAAAAGAAAAATACCTATCTATGGTCATCAGTACTAATCTAAGCCACATATTTTTAGTTGGAGAGAGAGAGTCCTTCGCCACAGCAACACGGGTATCACAGGGACCCTGTGCTTGCTGTACCAAGTGCATGTGTTGGAAACCAGGCCTTCTTCTTTTGAACTAGTGTGAAGGAATGTTTGGAAAAATCAAACAAGGCAAAAGACAAAAAGTGTTTATAGACACATTTGAAAATGTAAACAGCACTATATGTATTCAGTGGTATTATTTCTGAATGGGCAGAGTGTATTGCTTCTAAATTCTGCTAACTTGTGTTACACTGGAACAGTCTGTCACCTAAAGTACCCTTAGTTCCCTGCCCCCATTTCTCAAACCTCCTGAAAACTCTGTGAAGCGGAACTATTTCACCATTCATCACCGTGCTCTAAGCGGCGGCTGGAAGCTGATTCAGGAGAGACTACATGTGAGTCTGGAAGGCAAACACAGACGTGAACCTTTGGGAACGTGAGTCTGTGCCTCAGTTCGTTCATCAGCCCAAGGGAAACATCGGTGTGTATCCAAGCAAGCCCTGGCTCTTAGGTCACATCAGAGCCAGGTAAGGACACACATGGCACTCAGAAGCAGTCAGCTTACCCATCTCGTGCTCAGTCATAGACACAACTCTGCTGGCTGCATCCCAAGAGGACCACTGACATGTTTGTTGAGCTGCTTCGTCCACACTTCAGAGTCACTGGCCATCATGGGTGGTGAAGGGGCAGTCATTGTAAGCACTCCTTAAGGAGTTAACAATGGGACAGGTGGTACCCAGAGGAGGGAACACTTTCATGGCAGGAAGAACTGTAGATGCCAAGATCAAGTTTAAAATTCTCTATCCCCTAGGTTTTGGCATTCTTCAGGAGCCCATCCTGTATTGCAATGAGTTGTCCCCCCAAAATTGGTATACTAAAGTTCTCATCTTCAGCACCTCAGAGATAAGGTCATTGCAAATATAATTGATTAAACTGAGGTCATCCTGAAGCAGCACAGGCTGCAAATTCAATAGGGCTGGTGTTCTTATAAAGGAGGGGGGCATTGTGGACACAGGCAGACACACAGAGGGGATGTAGCGCAGAGAGGAATGCAGAGATTGGGGTGGTTCCAAAGATTTCCAGCAAGCAGAAGCTCGGCAGGGGACTTGGAACAGATTCTCTCCCAGCCCTTGGAAGGAATCAACTCTGCAGATGCCACAATCTCAGCCTCCTTGATCCACAGCTGGGATGCATTCTTTCTGACTGCATCGTTAGCAACCAGGTGCATAATCTGTCACCTTGGAACTTTTCCTCAGCATGTTATGTTTATTAAAAACAAGCTGTGGATAAAGCTTAAAGAGTTTGTACTTCCTCGTTACACACAGGAAACCATCATATAGATCAGCAGTTCTCAACCTGTGGGTTGTGACCCTGGCAGGGGTCGAATGACCAAAACATAGGGGTTATCTAAAGCCATCAGAAAATACATAATGCATATCAGGTATTTACATTCCGAATCACAACTGTAGCAAAATTACAGTTTTGAAGTAGCCACCAAAATTATTTTTTGGTTTGGGGTCACTGCAACATGAGGAACTGTATTGCGGGATCACAGCATTAGAAAGGTTGAGAACCACTGATCTAGATGGACCCTGACAGGTCCACTCACTGCAGGTGACTAGTCCTGTCATTCTGAGCCGAGCAATTGGCTATGTCTTCCCTGCATGAGAGTGAAGAGCGCTATTTTGCTTTTTGGTGTTTTGGTTTTTTTTTTTAATAAGTGGTATCTTCTATTGTGGAGTTGCTAAGCATTCTGAACAAGCCATCTGATAACCTAGTATAGTTTTTGTTTTCCTTCTTTTTTAAAAACATTTTTTTTTCTTGTTTCAGAACTTTTATTTATTTTTATGGCCGGCTCAGCCTGCCCTGAGGGCAGGGCTGGCGCAGCATGTGGCGCCGGGGATTGAACTGCGGTCCTTGCAGCCACCCAAGCTTTCCTAAGCAGGCGCTTTAGACCACTGAGCTATCCTGCCGGGTCCCTTGTTTTCTTTCTTTAAAAAATCATAGAATATACATAACACACACAGGCCTAGTGCTGGGCAGTGTTAAGTACATGTACATTACTGTGCAGCCCTCACCACCACCCTGGCCACAACTCGTGCCGTCTTGAACAACTAAACTCAGTAGCTGCCAAACAACTCCTATTCCTACTCCTCCCAGCTGCTGGCAACCACTCTTCCACTTGCTGTTTTCAAGACTCTCATTTCTCAAGTACTTCATATACATGTAATAAATACTCTCCTGCGATGAATTCATTTCGCTCAGAATAATGTTCCGAATGTTCACACGTTGTAAGCATTAAGACTGAATAACTGTCCATGGCATGGGTGTGTCGCATTGTGTTTGTTTGCCCATCCACCTGTGCACACTTGCTTTCACCTATTAGTTACTGTGAATAATGCTGTTGGGAACCTGGTGACAAATCCCTCCTCCTGACCCTGCCTTCGGGTCTTCTGAGTACAATACTTAGAAGTAGAATTGCTGCATCATCAGTAGCTCTATCTTCAAGTTTTTGAGCACTGTTTTCCACAGTGGATGCACCATTTTATGCCCCACACAGGTTCCAGTTTCTCCACATCCTCAACAACACTTGCCATCTTTTTAACAGTCCCTATCTTGGTGGGCCTGAGTTGATATCTCATTGTAGTTGCATATTATAGAGTGAATTAATCCAAAGAAAGGTACCAAATGTGGGGAAGTGCCAGAATGCTGGAGTTTAGAGAAACTTCCAGTCAGAAAAGCAAGCCCCCTTCATTTGTTGTCTATGCTGTGACTGTATTTTTTCATGAAACACAAGACAGAACACATTGATCTCAGTATCTTTTATTGTATGCTTGATGCATTTAGAGACAATCCCAAGGCAAGCGCTGGATAGGGGCATTATCTGGATTGTAGATGTATTTGTACAAAAGACTGTTAAGACTACATGGTCAGTTCTGACTGCAGGAAACAGATTTTATTTTCCCTGGCAGTAGCGTTTTCCAGCTAACACATTTGAATTCTCACAACATGATTGCAAACATGGACATATTGGTTCCCACAAGAAATCTGCAGATGGCATTTTGGGGTGTTTGGCATCAATCAAACAAAGCACATTTTGACACACACCAAAGGAGAGGAGCAGGGATCCTGGATGGGATGAAATGCCACAGCTACAGGAAGCATACGGTTGTGCTGGGACAGCTGGGCCTCTCACCTGCCAGGCCTACGCACCAGCAGGTGGCCAGTGAACTAGGTCCCCTCCCTTCTCCCTGTGTTTCCTTCCTGAAGCTGAGAGCTCAGATAAAGACCTTTCCAATGAAGGATGCATGGCTCTCTGTGCAAGAATGCAAGATGTGTCATGACTGACACACTAGTCCCACATGGCTTCCTTGCTGTGCCACCCTGGGATGTGTGTCACCTGTACCAATGTATGATGATGTCAGTTCGGATGCAAAGTTATTTGCCTGGTCGATAATTATCTAAAGATTCACCAATAGTAAGAGAACTTCATGCCTAATATCTAATAGGCATATACCTGCTCTGTTAGTTTGTAAGGCAGACTAATAATAACACTGGCTCTTCTATTACTGAGCGCTAGAATCTCCATAATCTTGATTATATCCTTATTCTACCTAAAGGTTCAGGTCACCTCCAAGAATGAAAAGGTACTATTTTTCTTTGCTAATTTACTTTCACTTGCCCTGAGTCGGAGGGCTGTCTTCACCTATGGTGAATCCCATTTACTAGATGAGACTAGATATCTTATGTTAGGTCACAGAGGAGATGTGAGGGACAGACTTTGCCCTTTATGGCCATGATTACTTTCTGCACAAAGCATGCACAGCCCCCCTCCCCCCATCTTAATAGATACACAAATGGTATTTTAGGGAGCTATTTACATACAGTGACCTTTAAACATTGTCGTATTTCATCTTGTATATTCATTTCCTATACTGCCTTCAGAAAAGCAATCTCTTGTGAAGAAATTATCCATGTAATGAGCATTTTTTCAAACTATTGTCTGTTAGGAACATTTTAAATAAACCATCCCCCTATAACAAGCTACTCAAAGTCCAACCACGTATTTTCAGCTGTTAATTTATTTTTTTTTAATTTTTTACTTTATTTATTTTTTTCTTGTTTCAGAACTTTTTGTTTGTTTATTTATTTATTTTTCTGGCCGGCTCAGCCTGCCCCGAGGGCAGGGCTGGCGCAGCATGTGGTGCCGGGGATAGAACCACGGTCCTTGTAGCCGCCTAAGCTTTCCTAAGCAGGCGCTTTAGACCACTGAGCCATCCTGCCGGGCCCCACAGCTGTTAATTTAAAGAAGATAAGGGTCACTAAAGGTGAGCGCGCCCACATCAGTAGTCCTTACTCTCTTCACACGTTTTCCTAACCAGCCTGATGCACAAAGAACCCAAAGACTGCTATTATTGGGGTTTTGCTTGTGCCACCTCCATTTCCTGTTAGCCTTTGCCAGGCTGTGCCATGGGGCTGCTGTGCCCTCTAGTACTGATGCAGGGACCTCAGAGTTGTGATGCCCAGTGCCAACCAAGATCACTCTCCAGTAGTGCCAGGCCTTGTCTGCGATGCTTGAATGAGGTCAGTGTCCCCTACCAGAAGTGGCCGCTGTGTTCCTCACGGCACACTGGGAACTGACTTCAAGCTGGCAGAGCTATCCGTGACTGCCCACAACAATGAAAGGAGTCCTCTATGCAGTTTACTCTCACTAGACTCCTAGAATCATCTTGGTCCTCACAGACATGTCGGGGACAGGAAAGTGTTTTCTGTCAGATGGAGGGAGAGACCATGCAATGAATCACAGGGCGGCTTTCTGCATCATCTCGTTTTACACAGCCACTCGTCAGGCGGACCTCCGAGTGGATTGGTACCCAGGTCCTCCTTTCTTCCTTAGCAGCACAGACCCCTCACAACTACCAGGCACCATGACTGGCAGCCATTAGCTTTTCCCCTAAATGTCTCTTCCCACCTCACCATGGGTAGTTGAAAGTTATGTGCAGAATTTATCAAAGAATTGAGTAAAAGGAAGAAAGGGTTTGTTCCAATAAAATCTCTGCTCCTTGGGCTCACACCCTTATGATGAAGGGTGGAGCCCCTTCCAGTCCTCATGGTCTAGGACTCTGCTCTGGGAAGGAATTGCAAAGCCTAAGCCATTTCCAAGACTACAGATACAATATTTTTGTTCACAGATTCCTGTCAAAGATGCTATAACAGCATAATTAGGTCCAAATGGCATGCTCCCACCAGCTATTCTGTTTGTCGATGGCCTTGGCCATTTCAGGAGTGGCTGACAGCTTTACTGGAGCTCAGTTCCCACCACCTTCTACTCACTTCAGCAAGTGTCTAGGATGCAGGGAAAGACCCAGGAGGTGAACTGCTGCATACCCCAACTCATGGGATCCAACAGGCTACGCAGGAAGGGCATGGTGGACTCTTACCAGCACGGAAATGCTTCTGCATCCATCTGTCACCTAGGGGTGCTCTGTCCTCCCAGATCCTACCTGGTCTTCCTTGCATGTTTTTCTTTGCTCTGGTGATATGCACAATTTTGAGAACAGATCAGCCTAACCAGTCTCTCTGCTGAGATAAAGGAGTGGTTGTTCAGCTTCCAGATACTCTAGCTGCAATCTAAATAGTCAAGAGTTTCTCCTTTTCTTTTTCTTGTTAGCCAAAAGAGCCACAGCTGTGAGAGGTAGCATTCTACCACAGGGCCGTTTAATGGATCCAAGCTAGATGATAGCAACTAGAACTGAATGATTTCCGCCCAAAACTGCATCCATGAGGCAAATGCCCTGTCAAGAAGGGACAGCAGCCATGCCCTTTGGGAGAGCCATGCAGGGATTTGGAGAGGTCATCTGCATGGTGTGCCAGGATCTCTAAGACCCAACGGTTTCAGTTAACACACATGTCCTGTTCTCCTGCCTGTGAAGCAGGTCTAGATTCAGTACACAGAAGATGGGCCCTTCAGGATCATGGACACTGGACTGGAGCTGGGCCTGAGGAGAGGCCCCTGATTCCTTCCCATTTGTATGGCTCTAGGCGACACCTATGGAGACTGTGCTACACATAGCCATAGGCTCAAAGGAAGGGGAGCAGTTGTCCCTCAACTCCACACACAGGAGCCTGTGTATGGACAAATGCCTTTTGTTAACCTGGATGAAAACCACACTGAAAGACTAAGACTTGAAAAGAGCTTGCTTTTCCTGCCTGCTCGGGACTGTGAGCCTGCCTCTCAGGCTCAATGAGCTCTAGCTCTCCCAGGAGAGGCTACTATGTCCACTGCCACTGAAATGAAAGACTAGCAGCTTCCAATCCACAATTCATCACACAACCGATTACCAGCGAAAGGGGATACACATTACACAGCAAAGGAGGCGACCATGGCATAGAAGGGGATGTTCAGAGACCCAAGGTAACAGCGGGATTGGGCTGCAAAAGAAGAGGCCACATCGTAACTTTCTCATTTGACTCAAACAGGAGAGTGGTCTGTTTTGCTGGTAATTTAGTCAGGTGGGAAGTTTTAAATAAGAAGGGGGGAAGGAATGCTTATTTCACTTAAAGAACTTAATCTCTGTGTCGACGCAGTCATAGAACAGGTCCCCCACCTCGGCGGGGTCCGGGGGCTCAGGGCTGCTCAGGATTTCCTCCATGGCTTCCAGACCTTGCTTTTCCAGCTCCAACATGGTCTTCCTCAGTGTGCGGCCCTGCTCCTGAGGAAGGACACATCCACTCACACATCGGCCACACAGTCACAACAGTGAACACTGACAATCCTCGGGTCCCTGGCTTCCTGCCCATAGCCCCACCCACCCACTCCCACTTGGTCCACACCCTACCACAGGGTCTCACCTTCCAAATTAATCTGGGTCTACTGCTAGTCTTGCCCTTTTTAGCTTCCTGCTTAGAGACAACATTTGTGCCAAATATAAGAAAATCAGCTTGCTAAGGCCATAGAAATACACGCATGAGTTTATCTTCAGGTCACACTAGGTCTATTAAAAATTGGAAGCACAAGTGAATTCTAATGACTATGTTCCTTCCTCCTCCCTGCAGCAAAATATAGGCTTGGATCTTAAATGAAAATTCTTCACTTCTCTGGGCGCTGATTTGGTGCTGGCGGAACATATAGTGGGTATTTCTCATATCTGAATTGCTGCCATTTAACTTCATTAGTCAAAGCTTTGAAGGTGGGAGAGGCACTTGGAAGAACTACTTGAAGAGAAGACAATACTAGGAACTTGAGAATCTTTTTTTAAAACTACATTTGACTACATCTGTACTATTGGTAAGCATATATATGTATATACATATACATATACATATATATGTATAATAAAATTGACCATAATAAAATTTACCATTTTAACCATTTCTTCAGTGTACAATTCAGTGGCATTTAGCAAATTCACACTGTGGTGTGGCCACCACCACAGTCCATCTGCAGAATGCCTTTGGAGAATTGCCTATGTGAAGTGACATACAATTGCCTCTTCAAACCAAGCAGTACCATCCATTATACCTCTTCACCTTTAAAAGTATGCAGAGAATTTCAGACAACACATTAAGAGTTAGCCCTGCTAGAACTGTGCACCTCAGTTCTCCTAAATCTCCAGCAAATGAGAAATATTTTTTTTTTTTGGCCCAGAGATTGAGAATCACGTCAAAAGCAGAGCTCTGCCTCCCTTGGCTTCAGGACAGTGGGAGAGAAGACTGACAGCAGCATTCTGGGAAGAGCCTGGGGAAGCCCCGCTCCCTGGGACGAGACTGTTGGAGCAGGGTGGGAAGCAGAGGAGTTAGCTGGCCGCTCCCTGCCTCCTTTCTCACTCTTCTCACCTGCCGATGTGGGCCCCACCAGGCATACCTGGTCACGATCGATGACAGCACGTGCCCACTCATGGGCCTTGTACAGCTCATGCCGGCGGTCTGGTTTCTCCTGGAATCGAGGCTCTTTTTTGGCAGGGTCGTCATCCCCAAAACAGGGGGACTGTGCTTTGGGAACAAGTTTTACATCATCAACAAAGATGAAAGGCTTGAATATGGACCTGGAAAGGAAAGAGAGCCACTTAGGCTGGACTGAACTCAGAGTCTAAAGACTCCGCAGATTGTCCTTTTACTCAACCGATGCCCTGTAATCCAACATTCATTGAAGGTGGGTGGTGGGTAGTGGGTAACACATGCCAACACAGTCAGACCACATGTGCTAGTAGCTACTTCAAACTAACAGCTATTTGTAAGCTTTAGGGTCTTCTATTTACAGCAAAGAGACACCAAAAAAAAAAAAAAGACTGTTCAGGGGGCATCATTTGAGAAATGCTTTGCAGTTCTAAAGTCAGGAAAATAGACATGCAGTGTCTGGGGAAAGGGCCTAGAAGACTGATGACTTCTTTGAGATGGAGGCCTGACTTTTTCTGGATAAGTGGCCTTTCTCTTTTTGAGGTTCTGTCCTACTGAAAA
This sequence comes from Myocastor coypus, assembly GCA_004027025.1. Taxonomy (NCBI): domain Eukaryota; kingdom Metazoa; phylum Chordata; class Mammalia; order Rodentia; family Myocastoridae; genus Myocastor; species Myocastor coypus. The sequence continues at coordinate 112,092 of PVJA010001705.1, read as the reverse complement.
ATCTTCACAATATCTCCCACAAGCTCAAGGAGGGAACAGATTAAGGCAAATGACATCAAAGGATCCCACGCCCCCAGACGGGACATGTACTCCCCTTGGAGCCCACATGTAGAGATCAATTTCTCAGATTTGAATGCCTTTTTTCCTCTCTGAAATAGGCTCATGTTGGCCCATTCCCAGGACTCTAACTTGGGTCAAAAGTGAGCTGCGATGTTGACTCTCAGCACTAAGGTAGGTGGGGCCTGGGGTAGCCAGAGCAGCCTGCGAGCCCAGGATCTCAAAAGGACAGGGCACCAGCCCCCCTCGCTGCCCAGCCAAGTCCTTGGACTTGTAGCAACAGCACTGCTGCAGGAGCTGACGCACAATGTACACCACAGCAAGATCCCAAGGGACCTACGCCATCCTCATGTGAGGACATGGGAAATGACAGCGGCCTCTAGGATAGCCTCCTGCAGTGACCATGCGAAAGAGGGCTCAGGGAAGGAAAGACACCCATCACAACATGTGACACTGGGGCTGGACTAATTGAACCTGAACGGCAAAGGCATGAGGTAGGCACATCCCAAGCTGGTGGAGTGGAACTGATTAAGGATGAGCATCAGGGACTCTGCTGTCCTCTGTGTGTGCACCATATACACATCATGTATATGAAGGAGGAGTCCCCACCCAGCCCTATCTGCTGGGAAGTGTACAGCATGCTGGGCTATTCCCTCCCAGCCCTTCCCTCCCCTTCATTGCTAAAGAGAGTCCCCAGTGCTACATGGGGAAGTACTGGGGAAAGAGACCATGCTTTTTCCTTTCTATCTACCATTGGAGATGAAGATGGAATAGATGCAAAATTTCCAACTGTCTAAACCAATTCTGACCACTGGGAATTGGGGGTTTAAGAGGAAGGCAGGGAAAAATTGTCCAGCATAGAGAGGCACCTGGACCTGCCTGACTCTCGCTGCTGCTAGAGTCTGGTAACACTGCCATGTCACACCTGGCAAGCCAGTGTCCAACTCTGTCCTACAGGGCCAGAGAGCACCTCAGCATCCCTGAAAGGCTGGTGTTCACCATACAGTAGTGGCAGACAATGGCCTGCAGGCTTGTCCTCATATCCTCAGCTCTAGGACTCTGATCTGGGCCAAACCAGAGACAGTGTGGCTCCCCCACCTCCTCCCAGGGCTCTGAGGCTCACTAGTGCAATCTGTGTCAAAGCTGCCTGAGCCCATGCTGGAGAGGAGGCTCCTGGGAGAGGAGGTCCCTACTGCCCTTTCCCTCCATCCAAACCAGAGAGATATCCACGTGTGAGATTACTTCCCACTGTCCTTGTACCCACCTCTGTTCTCTACCACTCAAAAATCAGGCAGCAGTAAGTTCCTCATCAGGACACTGGCATTCCCCTCCTGTGAACTCACTGCTTTTAAAGCACTGATCCCAGGAGAGAATGCAGTCAAGGTGTCCAGGAAGGGACAGTCTAGCAGCAGAGGGACAAAGAACTAGGCTGGGAATGTGCTGGTGTGTGGAAAGCCATTCAAAGCTTGGCCCCTGACAAAGTCATGTCAAGTCTGGAGAATCTGCAAAGCAGAGGTTCATATGGCTGTGTCTCCACAAACCCCCTGGGAATTGTTAGGCTTATGATTCACATCAGAGAGCGCACAATCACCTAGGGTTTGAGCATAACTCAGTGGGTGCATAAAGTTCTCAGAGGTTGACTCCTTGCCTCCTACCTTGTAAACCTGCACAAGGGGACAAGCCTGAGCCAAGAATATTTAACAATAACAAGGTCAAGATCTTGAGGCAGTAAGAAAGCACCCCTGACAGCACCTAGTTTTGGTGAGCAGAAATAGAACAGAAAGAACAACTGTTGATTAGGTTTCCATGACTACTCTTAGTTGATACTGTGTATTCATATTTAAATTGTTTTTCTGCTTAGATGAAAACCACATCTGCTAATCTTGCATGAAGAAAGCTTACGTAATCACTCATGTATAAATAAAGGCTAAGGGGGATATAAATGAAGGACCATTTTGTAGCAAAAAAAAAAACCCAGCACAGATACACAGCTACTTTCTCTCCAATGAGAAGAAAGATTTATACTAATAGAGCTTAGACAAGATGTCTGTATCTTGTAGTTTGAATAACTACTATGAAAACAACAACATGCGATGTATTAATTGTTATAACTGTCCTACTAACCTGTTTTGAGCCCGTCTCATTGCTATTTTTCTCATTAAAATTAATAAAAGAAAATAAATCAATAAATGCTACTTGTTTTGCTCAGTGGATCCAATGCTCTCCTTTGTGGCTCTAATCTGAACTACTGTGATTTTTTTTGGTGCCTTCCAGCCTCTAAAACTATTCCCTCCCCCTGCCTTTTTTTATATTTTAGTACAAGGTCTACGGAGTCTCACTACATAGATGAGATTCCTAATGATCCACCTATGTTCAGCCTCCTAAGAGCTGAGATTACAGGTGCACACCACCATGCCATCTTACTTTGCTATTTCTAGGTCATGTGTTTGTTATAAGGTCTGTGAACCTACGACTTCAATCCCAGGTGGTTCATGCCACCTACAGTGGAAGTCTTCTGCATTGAAGGTATATGATAACGGTGATAAACACTAGGACGCTCTTTTGGATGCAACTCCGTATCACTAGAATATCGGTATCAGTTTAATCATTGGACCTGGAAATGGTCTGGTGCTTTTCTAAGACAGTAAGTGTCAGATTTATCACTTCTGCCTATCAATTTTATTTTTAAAATAAATACAAAAAGATGTCCATGATATTTAAAGCAACCAATCTGTTCTAAGAACTTTTGTTTTCAAAGTCTGTAAAGAAATCAGCATTTTGACTGCTGATTAAAGGGGAATTATCTGGGATTGAGTAAATGCTATAAATAATAAAAGTATATAAAGACAATTACAATATCATCAATAAAAACTATTGCTGATAAGTTATAACAGGAATATTTACTTCACATTTGGGAATATGTATTATTCAATTTTGATCATTTGTATCTATATACTGTGTCCGCAGATTAGAACTATGGATCATCCCCTGGCTTCCAAATGTTTTGATTTCTAAAGCTGGGCGTGGTGGCTCATGCCTGTAATCCCAGCACTCGGGAGGCGGAGGCAGGAGGATTGGTGCAAGTTCGAGACCAGCCTGGGCTACAAAAGTGAGCTCAAGGCCAGCCTCAACTGCAGAGCAAGACCCTGTCTCAAAAAGACAAAAAAAAAAATTTTTTTTTTTGATTCCTTATCAATACTGAAAGTCGCATTTCAAATTCCAACTAGGTAAAGAACTACCCTGGCATTTTCCCACACTTGAACCTCAGATGGCAGCTTCTCCAATGATACCTCAATAAATGATGCCAACTAACAGCCCACAGAGATCAAATGATTTGGTTAAAGTCATACAGCCAACTGGTGTCAACCACCCAGCCACCCACCCAGGAAAAGGCCCAATTAGCAAAATCAATGGCATGCCCTGATGTCCTGTGGATGACCATTATTGAACACAGTCTCATAAGAAGATTCCAGAAATTCAAAGTGCTTCTTCTGTCCCTAGGGCTAACTCTCAGAATGACCTTCAGAAAAGTCACTCGGCTCAAAATTCGCCCTGGCCACTCAGCACATCTGTGGTGTGGTATGACGTGAATATAAAATACTAGACCAAAACAGGAAAGTGCTTCCAGTGGCCTCGAGCAGGCAGCAAGTGTCTCATTAACAAGAACTGAAAGCTGGCTCAGGCCAACAGGACCATGTGGAACCTACAGGAAGCCATCAAGGCCAAGGCACAAGCTCACGACACAATGCACAACAGGGGCTTCCCAGGCCTGTCTCACAGCCACAGAATTTTGTTCCTTGAGTGACACTTTGCAGCACAGCCTAGGAATGATCCCCACAGGAAGCACCTGGCTCATCTATCCTTTCTTCTTTCCAAAGCCCATGGCGGATTTACCAAACTGTAACACAGTGCTTTCCCACCATTTGTTTCCTCACTCTGGAAGAAGAATAAAATGTTGTGAAGGTCTCTAACGTTGTATACCACAGCCCATTTTGCATTTGTTTCTTGTGGCTTCAGTCATTCATATATTTATTCAGTAATTACATGTTGAGCTCTGATCAAGTGCCAGGCACGGTTCCAGGTGCCAGGGACACAGCACTGAGTACACTGTCTTGTTCTGCAGATGTGATGCTGAGGCTCACAGAAGCCACATGCTTTGTCCATCATCAAAGGCTTCATAACTGGCAGGTAGAGAGACAAATCAGATTCTGAATCCAAAGTCAGTTTTCCCCATGCCTCCCACTCTTAGCTCCTTCCACTGTTGTTTCATACACATTGTGCTACTGCATAAACTATCATTAGCACAATAACTTGTTGGGCTTTGGGACTTGGAATGTTTTAGTGCCTGGCCCAACACTTTATTGCTCAACAGTTTCAACCTCAGGCAGGGCTCTGTTCTTGCTGAAGAGGCGGACACTCCCCAAGTGATTACACTAGGCTGACCTCAGGACCTGGAGAATCCCCTGAAGGACATTAGGTGCAGAAGGGAACAACACAGAGGTCCCTGCCCTGATGTACCTGCTACACTCCAAACTAGCCTCCAGGGAACCTTGAAGAACCAGTTTCTCTCAAAATGCACATATCCCTGTGAAGGCTACATCTGGGAGTCACTACAGTTTCACTGCCCCAGTAAGTCACTTTAATCTTATTGTCAAAGTCACACCTGACTGAAAGGAGAACCAGTCCCTGAAGAGAGTTTCAATTTTAGAGGGAAAGAGAACTAATGCTTTTCGAGTACAGGACAACTTAAGGATGTTGTGCTGGCCCAGGCCCTCAGGAGGATTTAGAAAGTCAAAAGGATAACAGAGGAGGCACTCTTTAAACCATTCAGAATGCATCTGCAGGGGAGGATGCCTCTCTGCCTAGGGTCCTCAGCTCTTTGTATCTGTACAGGATTTGCCTGCCTCGGGTCCAAATGCTGCAGAAATCATGGTGCCTGGCCTCAGCATGTTTTCTCCAGCAACAAAAACATACTTCCTGTGGCTGCCCCTAAAGTCAGTCAAACATCTCATTTTCTGCAACTTTCTCCCTACTTGTATATTACCATTCTGTAACTTGAGTAGTTGTGCACTTTCCTACAGGCAAGGACCTCTCAGTGCTTTGCTAGTCTGAGAAATCTATCTCTGAAAAAAGTAAGCTGCTGACTTCCATGGCACTACATGAAACCCAGGAGTAGATAATTACACTTCCTACTGACAAAATACCAAATGTTGAACATGTCCAATTACAGAGAAACACTGAAATGCTGAATAAGACAAAAAATAACCTATGACAGTTCTATAGTCACAGTGGGAGATACAGCCCACTTAACCAGGGAAGATAAAAACGAATGTCCTTTAAAAGGGCCTTAATCTCCTACAAGGTCTTTTCAATTAATTTAACCATGAGTAATTTTCTTTTAAAATTACTTGGAATTTTCTGCATTAAATATCAGAAGGTTATTTTGCAACCCACTTCTGTAATTGGATGAAGCCATGTATTTTAACCTGAAAAATGAAATTCCCTTCATTTACATCCTGGCATCACAAAGCCTGTCTCCCATAAGGCATGAGAGCAGGTGTGTGAGAAAGAGAGGTCCAACCCACTCCTTAAAAGGCTCTGGCTCCCTAAGGAATAATGACCAAATACCTTAGCTGAACATTCCAGGTAGTTAGAATAAGCCTCAAAATACCCATACTCAAAAGGCCAGCAGGGTCCTCACCAGAGGCTGCTGGTCCATCAGCACTAGCAGAGCAATCTAGGGCAATATCCATCAGGAGAGGAGCACAAAGCCCAGGGAAAGAGGACCCCCAAATCTGTGGACCAAATGTAGGCGGAAGGTAGGACCACGGAAACAGAAGTCTGGAACTAGGAGATAAACTGAGGAAAAGGATCTGAATTCAAAGAGGAGCAGCAGCCAGAGAGGGTGTGAGGACAGTGACCCTCTGAGTGGCTGAGGCCCACTCCACACAGGCAGCAGGGGGAGGCCCTGGCTGTGGCTGAGCTCATGGAGTGGAGGGGCAGGGGGCCAAGCAGAGGGAAACCTAATCACCTGCCTCATCCACAAAAGCAAGCGCTCCTGTGACCTGTGCCATGCTCCTTCCAGCCCGTGCTACCGCATTTGGGAGTCTCTCTTCCCGGAATGTAACTCCTACTTTTCACCCCTCATAAGTTCCCCTCTTCCCACAATGTGTCCTTGGTAACTCTTGGAGTACCCCCTCCAGATTTCCTCCTCACTGAAGTTCTCTCCCTTTTATCACGTCATCTGTGTGGCACTTCTTTCCTTGTTCAGGCCTCATCCCCAGTACTCAAGATACAATGTTTGGTAAATGAAGAATACTTTATTCTAAGTTCAACAACAGATCTGGTGAAATAATCTACTGATATTGGCAGTAATTTAAGAAATGAGGCCAAAGGGCCTGGAGAACCATTTGTCTTTTCCCCTCAATCACTTAAGACAAGATGTCATGTCTGCATCCTGTCCTCTGAATTACTACTATGAAGACAACAATATGAAATATATTACTTATTGTAAACATCCTACTAGCCTATTTTGAAACTGTTTCATTGCTATTATATTTTTCCTTATTAAAATGAATAAAAATTATACAAAAGACTTTAAAAAAAAAAAGATGGGGAGGAGAGAGGAAAGTGCCCACTCCCCTAGCTAGACACATCCTTTCCTGAAACAGTAACAGAAGAAAGAACATTTTCAAAGCTGCAACAGGAATGAACTTTAATACTAGCAGATTCTGTGGTAGCTAATTCAAAAGCTGAACCTACATTCTGCAGTGACAAGTTTTTGCCCAGTAGAGCACTGTAAGTACTCCAGAGAACCCATGGGGCCAGCAGTTTTGCAGAACTTTTCATGCTGAGGATCAGACTTACCTCCCAGAGTTCAAGGTCCACCCTGAAGGTTCTGACACAGTAGCTTCCTGTGAAGGTGTCTACATTTTTCTGAGACTCCCCCCAAATAATTCTAATAGTGAACACAATTTAGAAAGCACTGAATGCTTGGTTCTAGCTACTGATGATGTGACCTGTGACCTGTGACCTGTGACCAGCTTTTCTGGCTTTTCAGATAAATCTGGGCCTCCCTGTATCTGTCTCACTGTGTTTTGTCCATGCCACATCTTTGTGACATTCCTGGAGAGGTGCTGCTGTCTCACTGGTAGATCAGAGATGGTTTTCACAGATAACTGCTAAACCTACTAGGTTCAAACGTGGAATACCTCATTTGTCCCACCCAGTGACTATATAAAAATAAGGACAGGAGGTGCTGGCAAGAGAGCTCAGTGGACTAAAGCACCTGCTTAGGCAAACTTAGGCAAGCACAGGGACTGCAGTTTGATCCCCAGCACCACATGCTGCACCAGCCCCACCTCTAGGGCAGGCTGAGCTGGCTAAAGTCCAGGCGTGGTGGTGCACGCCTATAATCCCAGCACTGGGAAGGCCGAAAGCAACAGGCTCACCACAAGTCTGAGCTGTGCAGTGAGACCCTGCTACAACCAAATACATTAATAATAATAATAATAATGATAATAAATAAGGGCTGGTTTCAGAAAATAGACCCTGCACAGAAATAAAATAGTAACTAAAGCTTAGAAAGGTTAAATGACTTGCCCAGCTAACTGAGATGGATTCAAAATCCTGCCCACTCATCCTAGAGGCTGTGTTCCTAACAATGGCAATCTGTCTCTGTGTGGAAGGATGTGAGCAGAAAGCAACTTCCTAAAACACAAAGCCTTCAAGAAGTGTACTTGTATACTCAAAGTCACTTCAACCTGCAGTGCCTCTGGGCCATTCTGTTCAGTAATTGACAGGAAGCTTTTCTGGCTTTTAGGATAAATTTGGGCATCTCTGTATTTGTCTCTCACTGTGTTTTGTCCATCCCACATCTTTGTATCCCACATCTCTAGTCCAATGATTGGCCCATGGTATGTCTATTCTCAATAGCTATGTGATGAACTTAAAAATTATGATTTCATTTGGTGATTGTGATAAATACTATGTGACAACAGCCACTTCACCTATTCAATTTCAATAGAGCTAGAACATTTCTCTTGTGCTGCACTGTCCATGCTGAGATGGACTAAAAAAATGTGACTTTGTTATCAAAGAAAAGGGCATGGCCAGGAACTTAGTTTAAGCTTGTTGAATGAGTCCTCAAAGTTGAGGCAAGCTTTCTGCCTCTGTGACTGTGTCTAAGACGAACCTGGAAGGATCTGGTGTCCCAGTGAAGTAGTGAATACACGGAGAACTTCTGTTCTGAGGCAGGACAGACACTATACTGGCAGTGGTGAGGAAAGATTCAGAGTCTATGCAGACTCCACTGGCTTTGTCCCGTAAGATGTTAATCATGGTCTGCACTGTGATGCTTTCTGAAAAAAGAGAGATGAAAAGAGCATACGTAATTGTGGCAACCTGCTAACTCCAACTTATGCACTTCTTTTTGTTTTCACTAATAAATTAACTGCAATTATAGCTAGGAGCATAATCACTCAGCTACAAAATATGTTTCCCAGCTTCCCTTGCGCCTAGTTCTGCATATGATAAGTTCTGCGCAATAGGAGTTGAGCAGAAACGCAGCACGTAGATTCCTGGTCATACCTACATCTTTAGCCTTCACTTTTCTTTCCCCTATCCTGCTACCTGGGAGAGCAAAGATGGAACACTTGTGTTGAACAGAGTAATTCACCAGCCCTGCACTATCCATAGGCATCTGGGGTATAATATGGGAAAAGAATAATTTCCACTTTCTTTAACGCACATCAATTTGAAATCTCATGGCCAGAAGTCAACTAGTGCAAATACTGAACCAATATCCACGAGGAACTATGCAGTCTAGATACAGACACCCAAACACTCTCTCTTCTTGTAGGTCAGAATCAACACTGTGATAAGAAAATGATCTTTCTGCAATAGGAAATACACACATGGAGCCTTCAGAATATTCAGAGCCATTCAGACTACTACAGATACAGGGTGAAGAAGCTTTTAACTATGTAGTATTCCACTTCTATACATTACCCTCTTGTAATTTTTTTAAATAGTAGGTATTACACAGGTAAAATCAAAGCATCACACAGTGAGTAGATTGCTGCTACCAGGCATTGTTTGCAGATCTCTATTTATGACACAACATACCTAAATAGATTAATAAATCTTTAGTATTTTTTCTTCAGCTACACAGTGTTCACGTTTGTTCACTATCTCTTAACTAATGTATTGATCTGGGCTGGCTGCTGTTACGGCTTTGTGGCGCTGGAAATCGACCCCAAGGCTTCATGTGTGCTGAGCAGGTCCTCCACCATTGCATTACTTTTATTTTTTGAATATTTAAAATTGTATTTTAAAGAGTAAAAATAGCAGAAACAAAGATAGAAAAAGAGTAAAAAACAAGAGTACATATAGTACGGAATTTCAAAACAAGAACAAAAATTTAACAATGGTTGTATTACATATTTTCATCATCAGATCTGTTCACATTAATAGATATAGTTATGTAAGATTGGTCAAATAGTTAAACATTAACACTTGCAATAAACCTTAAATTTTTTAACTCTTCCAAATGCATTTTTTATTTAAGTCACTCTTCTTAAAAAAAAAAAAAAAAAAAAAACTGAGACAACAATGCTGTTGTTAGGAACACAGCCTCTAGGATGAGTGGGGTTGAGGATGCAGAAAATGCAAGGTCCTGAGTTTGATTCCTGGCACTCTTCAAAATTAATTCATTAACTTATTTATTCTTCTTCTGAGTTCTTACACTAGGAAGACTATATGATATTTGCATATGTAGGTTTGGCTTATTTCACTTTAAGTATATGTTCAGGATACATCCACTTATATATGAAGTCTTCTAGTTTATCATTCTTTATTGCTGAGTAATATTCCATTTTATGAAAATACTACATCTTTTTCAACAGTTCTGCAGATGATGGGCATTTTGGTTGTTTCCAAGATTTGGCTATCACAAATTGTGCTGCTATAAACATAGGTGCACAGACATCACTATGATATGATGTTTTCAGTTCTCCTAGGAAAATTCCCAGTATGCGTTACTTTTTTTAAAGTTTTATTTTAAAGGGGAAAAATTGTAAAACAATATGATGAGTATAAAAGTGGTTATTACATTGCATATTGTTATCTTTAGTCACTCAGAGTACAAGACATAGTTATCTATGACAGAGGATATAGCTCAGCAGCGTAAGCATCTGTCTAACAAGCACAAGGTCCCTGATACTCCCCCCTCAAATTAATATTTTATATAATTGTAAAAATTATATAATATAATATAATATTATATTATATTATATAATTGTCCAAACCATTAGCATAAACTTTTCTTTTCAATTAACTAAGATAAAGTAGTACCATAGCTATCTATCTATCTATCTATCTATCTATCTATCTATCTATGTTTTCCCTTCTTTCTTTTCTCTTTTCCCCATCCCAGTTTCTCTTTCTTTTTGATCAGTTTCTTCTCATTCTACATCACCTATTTTACATTTTTTATCTTATTTAATCTTTCAGCTTCTTCTACTATTGTATTACATTCCCAGCTGTCCTGTACTCATGTGAATTAAAACTAATCATTCAGTAATGCCTCCAAAATTTTTTCACCTTTTCTCCCCCATCCCTTATATCTTATTTGTCGGAAAAGAAAATGGGTCATTCTTTCTACAGCATTATGTACAACCTGGACTCCACAGATGCTATCTTCTTTGCGTTAGTCTGTGTGTTCATCTATCCTCTGTATTTCCTGCAAATTTGTAGCTAGATTTAAAAACCTTATCAGATGTCAGGCTGGTATTGTGGCAAGACTATCCAATAACCTGCATCAAGCTAGTTTTTTTTTTTTTTTAATTAAAAACTTAGGTTTTTTTTTTTATAGTTCCCATTAAAAATGAAAACTGTCTTACCTTCCCATCCAGAAAACATTACTGAAGTTCTACAACAAAAGTCTTAACATGTTCTTTTAGACTGAAGGCCAGGAAACTTTTTCTTAAAGAACCAGACAGGAACTATTTTAGGATTACGGACCATATTCTTTCCATTACAACTTGCCTGTTGCAACTGCTCAGCTCTACTGTCATGACATAAAACAGCTATAAACAACACATAAATAAAAGGTACTGAGATCCTAAAAGGCTCCCACATTAAAGAGTTAGTCACTAGCCTGCTGCTCTGCTAGGAGGAGGTGGAGCCTTCAGGAAGTGGACCTGAGCAGAGGACAGCAGTGCTCTCTCTCTCTCTCATCTTCTACTTACCTCCAACCGTTCTTTCTTCCCCATCATGAGAAGAGCAGTTTCTTTACCATCTGTTGCCTACCTCATCTCAAAACTAACAATAGTGGCCAAGTACTATGAACTGAAATCATGAATTAAACTAAACCTTTCTTCCTTATGTTATTTATGTCAGAGATTTTGTCACAGGGACACAAAGCTAACAGTGTGGTCATTTTCTAATTAAATCATGTTTACAAAATAGGCCCCTGCTATAGGATATAGTTTGCTGACACCAGTTCTAAGTGGTCAAAAGTTTGACTTATTAAATATATGTACAACTAGCAAATATAAACATGATCACTGTGAGATTTCTGAAACAGCATATATTTGGGTACAAAAGTAACAAGCCATCTAGCCAATGCATTTACTTAAATATGCATTCTGATTTTAAGTCCATAGCTGCACAGCAGATAGAATGTGAAGAGAATGCAAGGCAACAATTCAACTCAACAAACATTCATAGAACAAAGAGTCACACCAGGATTACGAAAGGAGCCTCAGATGAGCAAAAGATAGCGTATCTGCTCTTAAGGCCTAGCAAGATAATAAGAATGGGGGGAATATATATATATATATATATATATATATATATATATATATATATATATATATATATGAAGAAACTAAGTCAAATATACCAATACTGGGTTCTGAGGAGGGCTGCCATAGTATCACAAATGACAACACAACAGATTGATGATTAAAGGGGGGAATCATATCAATATAGTCAAGAACCTGCACAGATGAGGAAGCACTGTGTAAAACTAAGCACAAACTGAGCCCTTGCCAGCACAACAGGGGCTTTTGGTACAAGTTGGCTACTCTATAGTCTACTGTTCTCTACTCTTCCTTCTTGTTCACCTTCCTAAATTCAGTTATCTGGAATTGCCATAAGACAACACGTAGAAGAAAGAAAATCATAAGGGTCAAACGCACCTTCTTGCTTCTCTAAGCTCTCTCTGCCTGCACAGCAGTCCAGGTGGTCATCAGCTGGAGAAAAAACCTGGGAGAAGTTGAACTCGTCCTCTCCCGTCCACCAGCCTCGACTCTGAGCGTAAGTTCTGAGGTCGGGGTGCTCCGCATCCATCTTAGTGGTGAGTGAAAGCTGGTTGCAAATGCACTTCACTCCCTCTGCAGAGAGTGCAAAACCCAGTTAGCATGAAATACAGTTATGGAGACTTAATCAAGAAATGGAAATTTATAAAGAATCTTTCCCCTGCAACTCCGACTTTACAGGGACAGATCAGTTCAGTTTTTGAAGAAAGAAATACAGTGCTTGGTCCCCTTACAAAAGACCTCTTAAAAGGTTTGAGCAGTCCTAGGTACTTTCACATTTTAAATGAGCAGCCTCACTGGTCATGATTTCACAATCAAAAGAGATATGGGAGGTTTCTCATTCTACCTACATAAATCCTGGCAGGGTTTATGTCCAGATGCCCAACCATGAGCCACCCCCCAAGCCTCATGCAGTCATGGAGTGGGCTTCTAGAGCTTATCACTGACTCACAGGTCACTGCTGGGATTACGGGTGTGAGTGCCACACTCACCCTCAGAACAGGTAGCCTGCATACAACGGAAAGAAGAGGAAAAGGTGTGCTCCTGACTGCTCCCCGCTTTCTGCTCTTGCTGCTTCTGCTGTCTTCCCTCTGCCATGTGCCACTCTGCTGGAGAGCTGGCTGCAAAAGACTGAAAGCTCCACAAACTGTGGGCTAAATAAACCATTCCTTTCTTAATTTTGAGTGTCAGGTATCTTGTCTCAGCAGTGAGAGAAAAGTACATGAGACGAACCCCAAGCACATAATACTTTTTTAAAAAGGGTGAGGGTAGAAAGATGTCTTGAAAGAGATACTCCACCAACAAGAGAAATCTGTAAGAGAGTCTTCCATGGGAATGCTCTATAGCACCCATGCACCCACCTTGATTCTGTTACACCTGGATGAAGGCTTTATACCATTCATTGTCCAAATATACACAATTTTCTAAAAAAAAAAAATACAAACCAGATGCTTCTTTTATTCAGCTTTTTTAAGGTTTTCAATATCCAGGAAGATACAGTAGCAATGAGAATGAATCACTTGAAAATAACAGATAGTAGTTGCATATGTATATGTCTGGGTGTATCCACATGTGTATGAAAAATATGATAATATTTTTCACATAAAAATGAAAGTATACTGCCGGGCGTGGTGGCTCATGCCTGTAATCCCAGCACTCGGGAGGCTGAGGCAGGAGGATTGGTGCGAGTTCGAGACTAGCCTGGGCTTCAAAAGTGAGCTCAAGGCCAGCCTCAACTGCATAGCGAGACCCTGTCTCAAAAAGACCAAAAAAAAAAAAAAAAATGAAAGTATAGTTAAAGAGATTCAGAATCTGAAATGTCTGCATTCTGAGTATGCTGTTCTTTGATGATAAAATTAGGACAGAAATCTGCCTCAGCCAGCAGGCTTATCATGTGTTCTGCAAAGCATGAGCTCAGAGACACAGGATGATTTGACCTTCAAATTTCATTATGCTGTCCAGAGTGCAAACAGCAGCCTTGCAATGCTATGTCTCAAAAGGCTATTCAGAGCTTCTGTGTTAAGCGCGCATGCTGACTAGGCTCTTGGAGAATAAATTGAGGGACAGAGCTCAGACTACAAGATGCAATACAGCTCTTCCTGCCAGAAACCTAGTCTTTAGAGGCAGCATCGGAGTTAGCCTGAGTTCTCCCAGCATGCTTTGCTCTATGATATATTCTTCTAAAGTAAGCACTTCTGGATGATAAGCATGGTCCTTTGCTGTTTGTTTTTGCAGAGGACACTACAAAATTAAAATTATAAACAATCAAAAAATAGTTTTGACCTAAGCAAATGACTTTTGACATCATTCTTACTAAGCTAATAAAAAAAGAAAAGCTTATGTGAACAACTCCACAGATGTTATTTTCTTAGAGGGCTGATTTACAGTAAACATTTGCTTTCAAGAACCAATGCTTAGAGGACAGAGTGCATTAAGCCCAACTGCCATCAATCACATGGGTTGCTGGGATCAGAGGACATGAAATCGATGAGTCCAAGAAATGGCTGGGGGTTTTTACTTAAATGTTTAGTGAAAGACAACACTCATTTTGCAGAGATGGATTTTTTAAGTTATTACAGTGAAGGGAAGCTCAGCATTTGAAATGCAGTTATAGATCAAAATGTCTTAGGGTCTACTTAAAAGCAATCTGAGTGCCTTGAAGCATGGCCCACAACCCTTCTTGATGGAGCCACTCGGCAGTAAGCCTTTATGTAAAGGAGTTTTTAAGTTGGCTGTCTCTGTTCAACAATCAACTCAAGGCAAGGCTCTGCTGGATGAGTGTTGGGCAGATCAGGGTGAGAAAACTCCCTGTGGCTGCTGATGGTGCCACTAGCTCCTCCTCCAAGGAGACACAGCCTTACACAGGTGAGAAATCACAGTCAATTTCTCTGCCTCAGTGAGGCATCTTTGTATTGGGTTTAACATAGCCATCAAACTCTGATCACGGGGCTTTGTAAGGACACAACAGGTGTGACTCCAGTGAATGCACCGCATCTGCTTCGAACTCAAGTCACATCTGGTTCCAACAGCTGTGAGCCAGGGAGAGCAAACATATTTCACTCTTATGATGAACAGAAAGGGGTTGCACAGTATAACATAGGCCAGCCATAGGCTCAATAAGAGAAAAATGTGGTGATCTATTAGCCATGTCTGCCACAGATACCAGAAAGGGAAAGGCAGCACACACATCATGCATATATCATCCTGTTTTGAGGAATGTAAGAGGAGTATCATAGGCCAATTCTCTCTTACATCTATTTAGTCCTCCTGGAGGCCCTTTTCCCATCCTGGGATCCCATTCTACCTAGAATATGAGGGCACGAAGGTGACATGCTGAGACCACCATGCTTAGCTCTAACAATTCCTTCCCAGTGCTGTGTCTAAAGCAAGATGCTGCATAGCAGTTCTATGGACACTCAATCCTGTGTGACTCATCCAGTTCTCTGCATTTCCAGGAACATTATGTCACAGAAAAATTGCCTGGTTGGCCCAGCAAGACATTCAACAGTGTATAAACAGACCCTAACTCCTATTTTATTTTTTAAACCTTATTTATTTATTCATTTATTCATTTATGTTATGGCTGGCTCGGCCTAACCTGGGGGTGGAGGTGGTGCAGCATGTGGTGTCAGGGATCGAACTGCAGTCCCTGCGGTTGTGTAGGCTTACCTAAGCAGGTGCTTTAGACTGCTGAGCTATCTCGCAGGCCCCACCTAACTCCTATTTTAGAGTAAGATTCCAAGCACAGAGAGCCACAGGGCTGGAGGGTGACAAGAGACAATTTTCCACTGAAGGGATCTATAGCAGTATGAATGAGGAACCACCATGTCCTGGCCAATTGACAGAGTAATGGTTGGAGTCATGGTTTCCACCACTGAGCTGATGACCAGAACTCAGTCCTTCCCAAGAAGCAAACAGAAAATATGAAACGTCAACAGTGTCATTCCCCAGGATCAACATTATTTCACTCTGAATTGGAGACTTCAGGCTCACATCTGGACAGAGATGTCCATAAGTAAGAAATGTGCTTAAGCATGGGGAGCCAGCACAGCTGGGGGCAGTACTTCAGCATAGTAATCTGTATATTATGTCTGGGTCTGGTGCCACGTGTCCAGCCCAACTTCATCCTTAAAAAGAACACACTCAAAGCCATTCAACCTGCACACGTACTCACCCGTGACTTTCTCAGCAGCCCAGTACTTCCCTACAGTCTCAAGCACCCAGGCTTCTTCATGATCCACAATCAGGTATGCACTTTGGAAGCTATGGCAGGAGCTGGCATCTTCATAGTAATTCCCGCCTTGTCCATGTTCTTCCAACAAGGAGATGATGACATCTAAGGCTTCTTTAGCTGTTGTTCCTCTTTCTAAACCAAGCCTGCAGTAAAGAAAAATGTGTCTCTGTCATTTCATACCACATAATTATTACCATAGCAACCAAAGACTGTAGTAAGGCCGAGTCCTTAAGACGCCATCATGCATAAGAATGCTAAATATGCAGATTAATACACAAACTGATCAGCCACACTTTAGTTGAGAACACCTTTCTCACATATTCAGTTACCAGTCATGAGGATGTTTAACACATTTCCAAATCATCTTTCTGGGAAGACAGAAGAATGGGAAGCTCCTCATTTCTTCCTCTGGAAAGGAAGATCAGCCCTTCCTTTCTCTTGGCTGACTCTCTTCAGCCCCGCTACTACGGCATATGTCCCCTCCCAACTGCAACCTAAGCAAAAAGAAATCTCTGCCCAGCTCAGCTTTATCTGTACTATATTATGAAGGTATCTTGGTTCGTGCTGTAGCTTATTTGTGTCCCCTGAAAATTCCTGTTGTTATTGTGCTACCCAATGTGATGATATTAGGAAGTGGGGCTTTGGGAGGTGATGAAATCATGAGGGTCCTACCCCCCCACACCCCGCGCGCATGGATCAGTGCCCTCATGAAAGAAGGCTCAGACATCTGCCTTGCTCCATCACCTTCTGGGGACACAGCAACAAGACACACCCCACCATGAGTCAGAAAAGAGTCCCACGGTAGACACAAAATGCTATCACCTTGGTCATGAGCTTCCAAGCTTCCACAGCTAAAGGCAATTTATGCTCTTTGCAAACCATTCTTTTTAACAGTGTTTTAAGGCAGCCTGAAGAAACTAAGGCAATTAGTAGTAAAAGTGTCTGCTTACTGGCCATTAAGCAGAGAGAACTCATTAGGAATAGGTGGCTTATTAGGACATAATCAATCTCTTTTCTACATATTTCCCTCCTACCCTTAGCTTACATCTATTGGTGTGATTAACAGTATCAGCTATGGAAAGAACATAAATTCCTTCTGAAATGAGACATCCATCTTCTCTGGCCCTTCCATTACTAAATGCTTTATGAAGGGTATAGAACACTCCTCTCTAAGTGACACCAGGCCAGTTACATGATATATTTGAGTTTTATGCCACCTATACAATAAGTGGCTATCTCGTTGAGTTGCTATGAGAATGGGTTTTATGAGACAATGAACCTGAGGATATGCAGCACTAGTGTCTAAAGTCGAGGAAGTGTGGTAAGGACATCTCAGGAAGTAGAACATTGGGGCAAAGAAATTCAAAGATAAAAGGATCAATTTCTAGCTCTGCTTCTACTTACTGGCCATACAGTCTTAAGTAATGTGATCTCCCAACTTTTTAGTTCCTTGTTGATAAAGTAAAATGGCACTGCTTCCCCCTCAGGCTGATATGGAAGAGGATGGCAAGGATACGTACTCAATTATTTATTCATCTGTTCATTCCAATTCTAATTCCACTGGCAAGAGCTAAAGTCTTAAAACAGGGACAACAGAGTTGCCAAGATGGAGGTATAGGCCTCTTTCTGGCAAATTCTTTAGCTTTAAAACTCACAGCTACTAAGATTCATCTAATTAAATATTTCCTGAAGGGGCATTCCATGGTGCTGTCATAGAGAAGAAAAAATGATGAAACTACAGCTGGTGGATTTAGTCTCGTAGCCAGCTTACTATTTTAATCAGATCACTATGTACAAATTCACTTGACATTTCTCATTTTCAGCTTATTGAGGAAGACTTGGTTACAAAGGTAAGATTTACAAAGCTGATCCTAAGCCCTGAAGGAGTGATTAAAAAAAAAAGAAAACCACCTGATTCTTTTGTGCCCCGTAAGCATAATTGGGTTTCCATACTGCTGTGAGATTTGCCTTCTTGAAATCTTGTTACACTGTTGGCACATTATCCATCTGACACGAAAAAAATCAGTCAATTCACTGACACATCAAATTAAGTAGATTTTTCCCTTGGCAGTGCTGTCTGCTCCAAAGAGGACTAGCAAAAGCAAGTGTACTTGCTATCTTGAGGATAAGGAACAAATAGCATGCTGTGAGACATTTCATCACCCAGAGCTGTGCGTCTTGCAGGGGCCCTAACCACAGGGCCCCACAAGCACATTCCAGAAAGACCCCCTACCCCAAGGCCTTCATAGGGCACCAGGGCACCCATACAAATGTGTGTAAGAAACATCTGCCTACCTGGCCTTGTGCAATAGCCCCATCTGTGGAGGTCATGATTTCTCTTCTGTAGTTTCCAATTCTCTCTCCTGATATGCTGCCTGTTTAGGTCCCACAGAGACCCCCCACTACACTTGGCCTCCATCCTAATCTCGATGCTCTCCAGGCAGAGTAGGACCTGAGAACTCACCTACAGGCATAATTTTGATGGATCTGGGTAAAAGATACTTCCTTGACCCTCATGCCCCTAACTAACCTGAGAAAGATACTCATGCCTGGTCTCCCGGTCATGTGATGAGGCCAGACTTACCCTCTCCAAAGCACAAAGGTCATGAAGAGTTACACGCTCTCTACGTGAGAATGAGGGATGCAGCCAAACCCCGCATCACTAGGCATGGAGGAGATGCCAGAGAGATCAGCCTATAGGCACCCAACGATAAGGTCACACACGCTACACAATGCTTAAAAGGCAATGTTGAAAAATGTTCCCAACTTCTCACATCCCAGATGGGGTGAATTCATGTAATTCTAAATCCACTTTGGCTTAACCCAAGCAGGACTAGGAGAAAGAGATGAGCCTAAAGGGGCAAAGGTTACAGTCTCACTCTGACATCTATCCCCTGTGCAGCTCAAGTACTTCCAAAGTGTGTGCTTTGCCCAGGTTATTCTGTGTCTGGGAGTCAGATGCCCTGAATTCAAGTCTTAGTTTTGCAAAAATCTCCCTATTTGGCTCTATGGCTTTCTTACAGGTGTGTCTAGCACATCCTGCCAATTCTGGAAAAGTAGACATAGCTCACTAAAGAAGATGAGAAATATCTCCATCTTTGTTTAGGAATTCTGATTGATAGACTAGGGGGATCCTATCCCTCTTTATCCCATGTTAAGCTAAACTAAGTTAGAACTAGATTTTCTGTAGATAAATAATTGCTGCCCTGCAGAAAATAATGAAAATAGTCAATCCTCTCCCCTTAAAGGGACAGGTCTGTTTTCTTACAGGGTTCATCTGGAAATTACTGTCCTTCCTCCCCACAAGCAACCATTCTACAAGGCCTCTCTGGGTTTGTAGCCTTTCGGATATTAGAGGATCCTCACTGTCCAGTCTGAGGGTGGGAAGCAGGGAGCTAATGCTGTCGACTGCTGCATGTGTCCCCCTCAGCACTCCTATACTGAAGCACAGTTCCCAGTGTACTGATATTTAGAGGTGGGGCCTTTGAGAGGTCATGAACAACTAGATCATGAGGTGCAGCCCTCAGGATGGGATTAAGGTTTCTACAAGAAAAGAGTCTGGAGGTGGGCACAGTTGTCCCACCAATCTCAAGGCTGAGGCAAGAGGGTCACAGTGGGTTCAAGGTCATTCTGGACTATACACTGAGACCTTCTCTCAATAAATAAATAAATAAATAAACAAACAAACAAACAAACAAACCCAAAACAACATCAAAAACAGCTTGTCCCAAAGTGCTGTAAGGATTACCAATATTTTGGCCCTAACCCTTCAAGGTCAGTGAGGACTCAGAACATAAGAGAACCTGTACTATAACATCCTATAACTCAGTGGTTTCCCAGGTTTTCTGATTATGGGGTTCCAGTGGAAAGGGATCAAAGATGCATAGTGTGCCTAAGGAGAGTCACCTAGAGAGAAAACATTCTCTCTGACTTTCACAGAGAGTAAACTGGTCAAGTAATGGCCGTGACTCACCCAGACGACTGACACTGACAACAGTTCTACAAAGTACTGTACATGGTTTCAAAGTAAATCCTGAGGGGATGTGACTGACCTTGGAAGATACAAAAGCTACATGTTTTGTTATACAGGTCTTGCTTTAACTTGGATTTAACCACCCAGCAGAAAAGTTTAACCATGAGGCATAAAACGTAAAGGCAGACTGGTATGTTGAACTGTAAAAGGCTTAAATCAACAGCTTCCAATATTGCCAGTTTTGCCAGTAACCCACTGCAATTATGTAACATTGAATTGTGTATACAACTACTTTCTCTTAGTTCAATGAGAAGAAAATTTTGTACCAATAATAATTAGAAAAATTATCATGTCTACATCCTGTGTTTTGTATAACTACTTTGAAGACAACAATATGCATTGAATCAAATATTGGGAATGTACTACTACCATGTTTTGAAACTGTCACATTGTTAATTATGAAAAGTAATTTAAAAAATAAAAATAAGGGAGAATAAAATAGCAATGCAACAACTTTAAGGTGATACAAACAAAAACAATGTAAGACTAATAGGTATCAACAAAATACCAGAAATCAGCCGGGCATGGTGGCTCACGCCTGTAATCCCAGCACTTGGGAGGCTGAGGCAGGAGGATTGGTGCGAGTTTGAGACCAACCTGGGCTACAAAAGTGAGCTCAAGGCCAGCCTCAACTGCATAGCGAGACGCTGTCTCAAAAAGACAAAAAAACAAAACAAAACAAAACAAAACCAGGAATCAAAACAAATGACATAAAAAGATTACTTACAGAAGTAGTAAAAGAAAATATCCCAAGCATGGGAAAAATATCAGATATACATAAAGTGAGGCATACAGAACTCCAGCTAGCCATCATCTAAACGTAGTAACAATTACTGAATTCCTATCATTTTAATAAATTTGTTTAATAAGTTTCTGTATTATTTCTAAAGAAGAAAAAAAAAAGAGCCTGTCCCCTTCTGCCATTTGCCACACTGGGCACAAGCAGTGGCTGGCCATCTGTGGACAAGAACGTGAATCCTCACCAGACACAAGGTCTTCCAGCATCCTGACCTCCAACTCCCCAGCTTCCAGAGCTGAGAAATAAACATATGTTATTTAAATCTCACAGCCTAGCTGGGCGTGGTGGCGCATGCCTGTAATCCCAGCACTTGGGAGGCTGAGGCAGGAGGATTGGTGTGAGTTCGAGACCAGCTTGGGCTACAAAAGTGAGCTCAAGGCCAGCCTCAACTGCATAGCGAGACCCTGTCTCAAAAAGACAAAAAATAAAAAATAAATAAATCTCACAGCCTAGGGCATATTCCTTATAGCAGCCAAAACAAAGAAGGTGAGAGGTTAATGTGCTAAGAAGATGAAGTAGTTGGTTGGACATGTTCAAATTATGGAAATTATCTTTGCCAGAGATCCTGCACTAGCACCCTGTAGATCTGACCAGTCCAAAGTAGTCACTCATCTAAATGCTCTGTTAAAGAAGCAGAAAACTCCAATAGACTAGTTTCTGTTTTGTTTTGTTTTGTTTTGTTTTTGTTTTTGTTTTGTAAAAACAAAACAAAAATAACAAAAAAAAATCTACTTAAGTCAACACAGTAAGGAAGCTTCTTCTCTTTTAACTCTTACCAAAATGAAGGAACCTGAAGTGACCTAGTGAAAACCTATCAGGTTTGGTTTTTTCCTACTGTTGGGTTCTATTTTTTTTCCACGTTATAAAATCTGCTGTTCTGTGATTACCTGGCAGGAGGTCTTATTCTATTTTGCAGAGTTAAGGCTGCTATGATTCATGCATCATGAGTAAATGCCAACTTGGCCTCCTAAAACTATATGTATTGTCACTTTGTCTTTTGACAGGGTGAAGAGTGTACGAAGCCTTTGACTCATCTCCATCTCTCAGTCTTGAGCTTCCCATCTCATTAAAAGAAGGAGAGTGAAGTCTGATATAGAGTGTGCTGCCTCCCCCTCCCGGGCCAGCAGGCCTGGTAGCTCTGACTCACTCACCACTTTCTAGGCCTTTCTAGTCTCCCTAAGCTCCCAATGTTGGTAAGCACATCTACTTTGTTAGATGGCTGTGAGAATTAAATGAAGTAAAGCAGAGTATGTCTTCCTAGAATGTTAGGAAAATCCTACTTATAAATAGGTCCCTCCCTCCTCTAGACATTGACCAGGCCTCTGTTCCAACCATCTGTGCCTATCAAAATGCTACTGTCATTCATTGATCTCTCTTTGAATGCAGGTGGATTTCGCACATGGATGGAAAGCACAAAGGCCCCAGGTGCCTATAGGGAGAAGGCTGAGTTCTCTGAACCATCGGCCACAGTCCAAAACAGAACTGAAGTAGACTGACTGCAAAATGTAAATGGCCAGCTCTCCCAGGAGTACCAGGATAAGCAAGCACAGAGGAAACAGAGATACCTCAGACACCAACACCTGGGGAGATGCTGACCTCAAAACAGAGAATGCAAGCAACTCATAGAAAGTTCCTCCTGCAGCAGAGTTTTTCCACCTGTTTGTCCATCAGCCAGCTTGGGAGGCCTGGATAAAACAGGTTGCCAGATCCAATAAGGGTGAGGTAGGGCCTAAGAATCTGCGTTTCTAATTGGTTCCCATACCACGTGTGTTGGCTGTCACAACCACTGCTCCAGAACCCAGCTGCTCAAACAAAGGTTTCTAGAGCGTCCTGGAAATTAACACAGGAGGCCTTCCAGCTCAGGAGTCACCTGTAGGACTTGGTTGATCTGAAATGGTCCCTTGTGCTCTGATGAGGCTTCAGTGAACCAACTATAGCTGATTTACACAAACCAGAAGCTGAGTACTGAGATCCCCTAGAGGTGCAGACAATCTGGGTCCCACCTTGGCCCACCAGGAACCTGCCAGTGGCGAGTTCTCTCCACACTCTTTCATTGCAAGAGCCAGACAGGCTAGTCAGGGAACATGAAGTGACTCAGCTTCAGCTATCACCCTGTCATATCCTCTGGACACCTGTCATTATCCCAGACCTTGCTATCACAACAGCAATTATGTGCCAAAGATACCTTCTCTGTCTCCATCCTTTAGTCTTGAAGATCCATGTCAAACATACCACCCCAGAGCATCCAAAATACACCTGGTCTGGGACAAACTCTGAACAGCAGTGTGTACTGAGGACCAGGGCCTGGGACTCTGAGCTATTCCCATGACACCATGTCTCTCTCCTACTGTCATCTATGCAACTGTTCATAAGACCTGCACTGCTCAATTTTTGGTCTTTTCCCTCCAACCAGACTAACAATCTCTTTAAAGTGTTGAGCTTAGGGGCCCGGCAGGATGGCTCAGTGGTCTAAAGCACCTGGTTAGGAAAACTTAGGCGGCTGCAGGGACCACGGTTTGATCCCTGGCATGTCATGCTGTGCCATCCCTGCCCTCAGGGCAGGCTGAGCTGGCCATAAAAAAAAAAATAAATAAACAAACAAAAGTTCTGAAACAAGAGAAAAATAAATAATCAATTAAAATTCTTAAAAAAAAAAAAAACAATAAAAATGTCGAGCTTCTTTACAAGCCACAGAATCTGGCAAAAAGCAGATATTCAGGAAAACTGTTGTTTTATTGTTTGATAATCTTGAAAAGATAACTGAGGCCTGAAAGAGAAAAGCATTAACCTTTAGAAGTTAACTATTAAAATGGTTTTTATCAGTTTGTAATGTTCAGATTACAAACATAATAACTCACAACATAAATTATAAAATGAGGAATTTCAAAAGCATATTCTTTCATTACTAATCCTTCATTTTCAGGATTTCTATTTAGAACAAAAAAAAACTATAGAAAGGGCAATCAAAACATAAATTCAAAGGACCAGTGAGATAGCTCAGTAGAATAAGTGCCTGCTTGGGCAAGCACAAGTACCTGGGTTCGATCCCAAGCACCACACTCTACAGCAACCCCACCCCAGGGCACACTGAGCTGGCTACAAAGTCCAGGCATTGTGGTGCACATCTCTAATGCCAGTGCTCGGGAGGCTGAAAATAAGATCACTATGAGTCTGAGCTGCATACTGAGACCCTATACCAAATACATAAAATAAAATGTAAATTCAAAACCTGTTGTTATTCTTACACTTTACTGTGCCAAGAGAAAACTGGTGGTACCTAAGAGGTCTTTTCCCAGTTCAGGAATGCCACATGAAATTTATGAGAACCAGAAATAACAAGGAAGGCCTCAAGGCAATATGCTACTTATGGGGGCCCCTACCAGACTGATGCACTGAGCAGCAAAGTAGTGAGCTGCACAGCTTCTGCCTGCACGTGCAATTCCCCCCTACAAAGCCAATGCCAAACCTTCTATCCCTTTTCAAGGAAATCAGTTTTGGAAGGGTCTTCAGAAGTCATCAGATTAAGACTTCACATTGAACAACAACAGGAAGTTAGGCCCAAAAGAAGATTTAGCTTGGTGCACCCACACAAAAGTGAAGACCAGTGCAGCCCAGTCTTCATTCAGTTATGTTAGGATTCCATGTCATTGTTTCAGGAAAAAAAAAAAAAAAACAGTCCTTTCAGAAGGTTATTTTAATCCCACCCCTTCCTCTACTTTAGTCTTTTATTCAAAATTCAGTTATTTAGTACCTATTACACACTACGCACATAGTCTCCAGGGCTTGCATAAAGGGTCAACAAACAGCTGAAAATCCCTACCTAATCCAGCTTCTACATCCTGCTCTTTCTGGTTCATGGTGTTAGGGAGGGGAGGGGAAGGAAGAAAAGACAACTGAGATGCAGAAGGGGAAGAAAGGGATCTGTTCTTTGATCTGTTTACATATATACATATATCTTTTGCATATTATATATATTTCAAACACCATTAAAATTCACCCATTTAAACTACACAGCTCAATTCTAGTCTACTCACAAAACTGTGCAACCATCACCATGACCTGAATTTAAAACATTCCAGCACCCCCCAAAAAAACCCTACCTAGTAGGAATCACTGTCTACTCTCCCATCCCAATTCCAACTCCAGGCAACCATTCAATCACTTTTTGCCCCTATGTATAGTTCATATATAATCATACAACATGTGACTTTTGTAACTAGTTTCCTTCATTTGTATGCTGCAACACTGTCATATTGGACCAGGTATGGTGCCACAAGCCTATACTCCCAGCACTTGGGAGGCTGAGGCAGGAGGATTGCTGTGAGTTTGAGGCCAGCCTGGCCTACACAATGAGTCCAAGTCCAGCCTGGACTACATAGGAAGACCCTGTTTCAAAGAGAAAAAAAAAGACCATCATGTTGTCCCATATGGCAGTATTTGTTTTACTGCTAAACAATACTCCATTATAACCTACTTGGTATTTCCATCATCTTAAGGTTTCCATCCAAGTATATATATATATCATCTTTAGAAGAACTGTTACAAAATACAAGGTTTAGGAGAAAATACATTTTTCATTTGCAACAAGTTCTGGGCAGTTATTTCAAAAAAATTACCATGTAGTACCTGACCAGATCCATCCCCAGTAAGGCTTCTGTCTCAGCGGCCGGTTCTCGGGCATTGATGGCTTCGTTGGCTATGCACACTCCGTGTTCATTAGCTCCCATTTCTGCCCCCCACAGCCAGGCAGGTCTGCTTATCACTATGGCATGGGTCCTTGGAACTTGGTCAATTGAAATGTAAGTGCACTAAAAAGCGAAGACAGAGAAGAAAGAACCATGACCTATCAGGCACCACTTAGTTTCCATCATGAGAGTTACAGAGGTGAACAACGAAAGGCTTTAGGAATCCCCAGCTTTAAAAGTCAGCCCAAATCTCAGTGGAGCTCAAAGGTTTCCACGATGAGTTACGGTCCATCTGGTTCAAACCAACCCATTCAAGCACTTCCCTATGTCTGCTCCCTCTGAATCACGTACCAGCACACAATTGTCCCGAATACTCGGTGCTGGTCATCTTCATATTCACAGACTGCTGCTTGCATAGTCAAAGGAGCACAGCTGTTTATTCTCATTTGCAAAAATCCTTCGAGATCAATGCTTTCAAACTTTTTTGAAGTTACAGAGCTCTTGCTTCAAGAGAAACCTTACCCAGAAGCCCAATGTAGAAAGAAGATAAATAAATGGGAGGACGCTTTGTCTAAAGAGAGTTCCTCTGGTTTCCTGAAATCATCCCTAAGCTTCCCGGGACCCAAATGATTGCTGTGGTTGTAGAGAATGGGAAATGATAACACTGACATTGAATTACTGCATTAAGTGTTACTTTATTTTTATTTTCTCTGTGTGTGTGTGTGTGTGTATGTGTGTGTGTGCGCACATGTGTGTGTGTTCGGTACAGGGTCTCACTACCCAGCTTGGACTTGTAGTGATCCTCTCCTGGTTCAGCCTCCCCAGCACTAGGATTACAGGCATGAGCCACTACGTCCAGTCTCTAAATGCTAAATTTCTTAGACTGTGCTTGAACTTGTAATCCTACAGCCTCAGCCTCCTAAGTAGTTGCGACTATGTAGACTGTGCCCAGTTCATTTGTTAAAATTCAGTGCAACTGTATCAACTGAATTCAGCCAAGGAAGATAGTCTGCAATGGGTCCCCATAACTGCTAAACCTCAGGTGATAATGGAAAGGGTGTGTCGCACAGGTTGCTTTAGGTGACTTCCTTATCTACACAACTGATGTCAGATTATCAGGAATCACTCTGACAGGGGTACTGTGATATCCTCAAACGTAGCAAACAGTAAACTAAGTCTGGAGGCTGCCAAGGAACTCTTTAGAGTTTTTTTTTTTTTTTTTTTTTTTTTTTTTTTTTTTTTTTTTTTTTTTTTTTTTTTTTTTTTTTTTTTTTTTTTTTTTTTTTTTTTTTTTTTTTTTTTTTTTTTTTTTAGGGGGGGAGGGTTAAAATGATAATAAAACATACTCTTGAAACATTTTCCCTATTTAATTGCCAAAAATTATATATTTTTAAAAATGATACTTGCAGAGCAAAAAGCTGCCCCAAATCACAACTACTCTCCTCCATGCCTTTCTAAATGATGCTTATGTTTCTATCCTAAAACTGCAGTCTTCTGTATACAAATGTTACTTTAGGAGTCCTACAGTTTTGATGTCAAATGGCCCTCACAATACAGTCTTTGGTCCTCAGAGTGGCAGTGTTCCAGAGTGGTAGAGCCTTTGACGGGTGAGGCCTAGTGGGAGGTCCTTAGATCATGGGGTGTGTCATGGAGTGTGCTTGCAAGGGCTGTGAGACTCCAGCTTCCTCCCCTTTTTCCTTTGCTCCCTGGCTCCTGATACACACAGCACTCCTCTGTCAAGGAGGAGTGCCAAGAGGAGCTGCCTCATCTTACCAGACCAAAACAATGTGGCCAATCAGTCGCAGGCTGAAAACCTCCAAAACTGTCAGCCAAAGCAACTCTTCTCAAAGTTAATTATCTCAAGTATATTATAGAGATGAAAAGCTAACCAACACAGACATTAATCAAGACTTTCCAAAACCCTGACCCTGCTGTGGCCAAAACAAATTTCCACTTGAAAAGAATAAGGAATGACTTTCAGCTGGCTAAGCAGGGATTCATCATAAAGTCAAGACAAGAAAAAGCAAAAATAGTAAATGGCTTTATTGATTTGTCCTCAAATTCATTCTTACATATTTATACTTTCGTTTTGCCAATTATTACCTGATAGGAAGACCTTTTTATGCCAAGTGCTACCAAAAGAAAAGCAATGGCCGTGACTCATCCAGACAGCTGACACTGATAACAGTTCTACAAAGCACTGTGCGAGGTTCCAAAGTAAATCCTGAGGGGATTTGGCTGACCTTAGCAGATACAAAAACTACATGTTTTGTTATACAGGTCTTGCTTTAACTTGCCCTTAACCACCCAGCAGAAATGTTTAAACATGATGCATAAAATGTAAAGGTAGTTTAGTATGCTAAGCTGTAAAAGGCTCTAATCAACAGCTTCCAACATTGCCAGTTTTGCCAGTAACCCACTGCAATTATGGAACATTTGACTATGTATACAACTACCTTCTCTTAGATCAATGGGAAGAAACCTATTATACTAATAACCATTAGAAAACTTATCATGTCTACCCACTGGGCTCTGCATAAATACAATGAGGACAACAATATGCACTGTATCAATTATTGGGAATGTATTACTAACATGTTTTGAAACTCTCACATTGTAATTTCTTATTAAAAGTAATAAAAAGAAAGAAAAGCCAGGAGGTTGGGCAGCCCCTGACCTCTACTTAGGAAAGAAATGCACACAAATTACTATGACCAGCACGCTGACCTGTAGGTGTCCCTGAGACCTGTCCATTTACAAGGATAGCATCTTGCCCTTGCCTCTGGGCAACTCGGCCCTCTTCTGGCTTTCCTTTTCCCATTCCATTTCATTTATCCTCTTCTAAAATATTATATTTATCTGTGCTTTTTAAGTGTGCTGTCTCTCTCAGCTAGAATGTAAGCTCCACAAGAAAGGGAAATAGCTTTATTGTTTCATTAATGGACATATCCCAACACTGGAAAATAGTAAGCATCAATAAAGCTTTTTCAGTGAATGGATGGATGGATGGATGCTTTATAAAGGTCTAAGGGAGTAAAGTAAAACTCTAAAGGCAAGAAAGAACACATTTAAGTTGCCAGAGGCTTGAGTAAGGAAGTGACAATGATGTTGATACTGAAAACAGGCCCAGAATCCAGACATTCCAGACAGAGTTGGGAGGAAAAGGGGGAAAAAAAAAACAGAAATGGGGTTGCTTACTAGGGAGGCCCTCGCTGTGCTGCTGAGGAACTACTATGATGTCACTGAAGCACAGAACTGCAAAGTCTCAGGAAGGGCTGGCTGATAAAAATGTGGCACACGGGATGTGAAGGACCAGATGGTCCTTGGTGAAGTTCAAAATATATGCAGTCAAACTGATGCTTTTCAGACCAAATTCACAATGACGCGGAAGGAAGGGATCCCCAAGTGCCCAGATGGACCAAATCTTCCCCTCCTAAGCCCCAGCTTGAAAGCCAAAGAGCCAGATCCCTCTCACAAGCTGGGGAACCTGAGGGAGCCTGTAACACACACCCCTTGTGGCCTCTCTGTCAGGAACCACAGAAGCCTGGGCCTAACAAGGGCCCTCTGTGACAGCTATTCAGGCCTGCTCCATTGTGTTTTAAATCTGCTAATCACAACCACCTTGGGGGCATGGGGGCAGGGTGGGAAGGGATGCACACAAGGGTCTCATAAAATCCGTGATTTAAAATCCCAGTTTGGGAACAAATCTCACAAAATAAGGAACATTTAAACAAGATGTAATTAGCCATATAGAGCCTGAATCTCACAGGCAGTCTTTTTGTAAATAAAATTCACTGATCTTGACAAGTGCCACATTATTAATGAGCAGAGAAGGGGGATTTGGGGTTACAGGGAAGGTTTCAAAGAGAAAAAATATTCCAAAAGGGCATGAAATCTTTTTAGTGGAGCAAAAGCAATGTAGTGCTCCAAGTCTAAGTCCTAGCTACATTTTTATTAGAAATGAAAAAAGTATTCGATACACAGATGGCTCTTGACAAAAGTGGTTTTGGTATCAGCTCACCCCAGCGTTAGAAGTGACCTTGGGAAAGGGATGAGCCTTTGTCTTACTGCCCCAGGGCTACTCACACCCTGACTTTCAAAAAACAAATTCATCAGCTACTGCCACTTCTGGCACCAAAGCCACATCATCCAAGAATGCCTCAAGTAGGGAGGATCGTGACAAAGCACACATCCAAATGTCAGCCCTGCCTAACTGCCGAGTCATAGGGTTTTAAAGGAATTGGCTGTCCTGAGCTTGCCACCCTCTGGAGTTTGCAGGAGGACACCTGCCAAAATGGAAGGCAGAGATGAGGAGGCTTGGAAAGGCCCTACATACAAAGACAAAGCCAATTATCCCGCAGAGTAAACCCTTTATTGTCTTGTGGCTTGGGGTCAACAGTGAAAAGCAAGGTCAGCTGCATGCTGGCGCCTCCACCACCCACGTTCCAGCACACACTTTCTGGACATCATCACAAGAAAGGGGGAATAGAGACACTCACACAATAGACATTTCAGTTAATGAAATGCAACCATTGTGCCTTTCTTACTGTACTCGGATGGTGAACACAACCCTGGCACCACCAGCAAAAACCCCTGTAGGATGTGTTGATGAGTCAGCCGTGCCCTAGGGAGTGAGGAGAACAGGCAGGGAAACTGGGGTGCTTCAGAGAAACAGCTTTAGTTTTAGGGAATTTGCAACTCCAAGCACAACTGCTCATGATCACAAGGGGGATTTCCTTCTTTTCACTGATTGTGTATCCTTAAGGTTCATGAATCTAAGTAAAAACTAATGAAAGTTCAAGGGTAACGTGGTTGGCTACACTTCAAAAGAGCTGCTTAGCGGTGCCCTGAAGCTTCATGAGATCTTCAGGCCTGGGCAACGTGGGGTCCTGGGATCAGAAAGAGGTTTGGGGAGGCAGACATGCTGGACATGCTCAGCCAAGATCTCACAGAACCTGGGACACTCCTGACGTTACATAACCCCTAATCCTGAACAAAAACCCCAAGGACAAGAAAACAGAGAAGACCAGCAAGCTCTATTCCACTGTCAGGTTCAAGAATAATTTGAACTCTCCCTTTGTAAGAAAATAACTCTCAAAATTAAAAGTCAGGTCCCTCCCCACAGTCACTCACACCACAGACTGAGCTGCCTCCATCTGAACAACTTTTCTCAGAATGCTGCCAAGTCCTCAATAACTCAATCTTCTGTCCTTCCTCAAATACTCACATATTGCTTTCTGCTTTTCTCTTCCTTCTTTTCCCTACTCTCCCAACTCGGTTTCTCTTTGTTTTTGCAGTTTCTTCCCATTTTACAATGTCTATTGTACATTCTGGATCTTATTTACTTGTTCAGCTTCTCACACTAGGGAGACAATATGATGTTTACATTTGTGTCTGGTTTAATTATCTTAGGAGCATGGTCTTGAAGTGCATCCATTTACCTCTTAGAGTCTCCCATTTATCCTTCTTTATGGCTGAGCAATACTCCATTATATAAAGAGACCACATATTTTTACCATTTTTAATTTCTCAATTGACGGGCATTTAGATTGTTTCTAAGTTTGTAATTGTGCTGCCATAAGCATGGGTGCACATATACCACTATGTATGATGTATGATGTTTTTAATTCTTCTAAAAAGATACACAAAAGGGGAATAGCTGGGTCAAACTGGACAGAATGACTTTTGCATATGGTTAATCTCAAGAAATGAGTCCCTGGGGCCTCAATGCTAGAGTATAAGTTCTAGAGAAACCTCAGGATATAAGAGCTTAAAATATCCTGAAATGGAAGAGGACTAAGTAGGTTTTAATGGGAAAGTCTCCTGCTTAAAGCTTAAAAGAAAAGACAATACAAGTGCTTAGGAAAGCTACACAGTAATAATCATGGCTCATATATGCTTTCATGGAAAAAAGTGAAAAAGTAAGGCTAGTTATAGTTTCCTATTGTTTTCCTTTTAGCATTTGCATAATCATTGGAAGGATGAGCAAGAAATTAATTTTTTAAAAAAGATATAGATGATAGGTATCCAGGTAAGTAGGGATAAAAGGAGGAGAATGTCTTAATGTGACCCCTTTTAATATTATTTATTTGCTTGTTTGTTTTTATGTATTTGGTACAAGGTCTCCATATGCAGCTTTTACTCATCATGATACACCTATTTTCAGCCTCCCCAGCACTGGGATTATAGCCGTGAGCCACCATGCCTGAACTCAGTTGCTGGCTCATCACGTCCCGGGGCATGGCCGGCAAGGCATGTGGTACTGGGGATTGAACCCTGGTCCCTGCACTTGTCTAAGCAGGCACTTAGTCCGCCAAGCTCTCTCTCTGACCCTTTCATATCATTTAATCTTTGAACCACATTAATATATTCTCTACTCAAAATGTAAATTTACATTAAAAAGTTGAGAATTTATAGTTACATAAAATATACCCACATTTACACTAGCTTTATTCCTAATTGCCAAACCTTGGAAGCAACTAAGACATTCTTCATCAGGTAGCTGGAAAAATAAAATGTAGTACATCCTTACACTGGGGTGTTAGTAATAAAAAGATAAGCATCATCAAGCCTAGGAAAGGCATAGAAGAAACCTACATACTGCTAAATGAAAGAAGCCAACCTAAAAAGCAATGTGCCTAGGACTCCAGCCACACACTTGCAAAGTCAAGACTATGGAGACAGTGGAAAGATCAGGGTTGCTACAGGCTGGGGAAAGGGATGAGCAGAGAAGGAGCACAGAGAACTTTTAGGGCAACAAAAGTATTTCTGTGAACTATAATGATAGCTATATATGCTATCACAATACACAACAGAGAGTAAGCCACAAAGTTAACAGAAATGTACTTGTACCAGCTCATCAACCGTAACAAGTGTACCAGACTAATCAAAAGGTTAATAAAGGAAAGACGGAAGGGCACAGTGAGGGGGTAGATGAGAACGCTAAGTACTTTCTATTCATATTTCTGCAACTATTAAACTGTTCTTCTTTTAAGCCTACTAATTTAAAAAGAAAAAAAAAATGAAAAATGAGTGAGGGTTGGGAAGACTTCTGAACAGCACACCAATCATCCTGGACTTGGCCTGCAAAGAAACCACTTCATTTTTTTACTAAGAGAGTCATGGAGCTATGTTCTGAAAAGAAAATGCTGACACTGTGCATGGAGGAGGACCCAGGTAACACAGACCAGGGACCAATAAGATCACAGCCAAAGGAGAAGGAAGCCAAGTGAAATGAGATAGGGACCATGAGGCAGAAATGAGGATTTAGGACAGAAAATAACAAGGCTCCGTGACATCATCCCTATGCAGCTAGAAATGTGAGGAAATGAAGTTCAGTGTTTCCCCCTGGTTTCCAGTGTACATTCTGTAGCAGATGATGATACTGTTAGAGCAACAGGAACAGATGCAAGGGAGAAAATGAATTGGAGTTTTGTCCTGGTAGACAATTTGACCTGCACAATATGCATGTGGATATGTTCAGAGGCAGCTCAAAACCCAGGTACAGAACTCAGAAAAGAAGTCAGGGCTATATTAGCGACTAATAATATATACTGAACTACCTTTTTAAGTAAAGGGCCATGATTTCACCTACAAGGTCCTTAAGTAACAATGTACCATAGGTTAACCAGTAAAAGGAATCTAGTCTCTTTCCTAAAATGATAACTACAAAAGTAAAATACCAGGAGTTATACAGACTATTGCTCCAAAAATGAAAACAAGCTTTTTTTCAGAGATGACTATAAATGGCTTAGTTATGTTATAGATACTATGGCTTCATAACAAATTACCTCCAAAATTTAGCAGTATAACTAAAACAATTACTTCTTATGTTCATAGTTAGATAGGCCAAGTATGTGGACCACGAAGAATAACAAAGGTGTATGTACCCCATTACAGGGCTTGGTCTGGAATCACCTGGAAGGTCTTTCATTTACTTGTCTAGGAAATACCATCAATGGTCAGCAGGGACCTCAGTCTTCTCCACATGAACTCTGCTCTGTGGACTTGGTATGTAGGCTAATTTGGGCTCTTCCAAGCATGACAGATGGCTAGGTCTGCAGGACTAGTGTCCAAGGAAGCAGACAGACACACAAGCAGAAACCATATCCTTTAATGATCCACTGCATCACTTCCACATGGTCCACTGCTCAGAGAAATCACACCCTTCACTGAGTTATGTGGTGGGGTGAAGGGCATGGATAAGAACCTCCCTCTCCCATGGAGACGTGCCCTTCACATTTCCTGAAGCATATGTGGGATGAGATTTGGTGCAGCTACTGTTAGGAGTGATATGCATATATATCTATATCTATATCTATATCTATATCTATATATAGATATATATATATATGCATAGTTATGGATGACTAGTGCTTGTCTGCTTAGTTCCTGATAAGACCCAAGTGAGTTCCTGTTTCCTTAAGTTTTTTATTTTCTGAGACCTTTAGGTTCCAATTTCCCCTTTGGTTTCCTGGTCAAGAATAAAGTCACCGCTTTCCCATTAGCTGCCCGCGGGCTCACTTTCCCGTTAGCTGCCCGAGGGCTCACTTTCCATTAGCTGCCCGCAGGACCCCCACCATCCCGAAACACCCCAATCACCTTCCTCAATCCCCTGAATAATGTACGCTATTGGCTTCTGTGAAACCTGCTTGCTGAATCCCTCATTAGCATAGATAGCCTATAAAAACCCGTACACACTGAGGCTCGGGGTCGCTCTCCTTGGGGGGTGGGTAACCCTACGCCGGCGTAGCCAGAAAAAGCGCTATAACACCTTTATAATAAAAGAGCTCTGTAACACTTTGAGGCACCGACTCTTGGCTCATCCTTCTCCCGACATCTCCAGGACCTAACACTACCTTTGGGGAATTTAAGTCTCCTTGTGTGGAAAGCAAAGTATCATTTCAGTTTATATGTCTAGGGGCAGAGGCAGAGATAGACAGGGAAGGTCAGGAACAACTCAAGCCATCAAATTTCATCCATACAGTGCCCACTCTGTTCTGAGATGCAAGATTTGCATTTATGAATACTCACTGAAATCTAAGAAGCTCACCAGAAAATCTAGTGCTCTTTTGCATCTACAGGAAAGGAAAGGCTCACTCAGCTTCAGAGGCTGTGCAGTTGGTGGCTCGACAGGAGAGACAAATGGCTCTGGTGAAAGCCCTATAGGGGACACCATGCTGCTATCTGCAGATGGCCCATGTTAAGTCAACCCCAACCCCACCTGTTCACTTCAGCACTTTGTCAAATTTGTCTAAAAGAAGCAGCTCCCACAGAGTTCTGTTGCTCTTTAGTGTTGATTTGGGCTTTCAAGAGACTGAAACTGAACAGTGCTTTCAGATGCAGAAAGTAAAGTGTCATACACATGGATAAATCCTCACTTAGAGGCGAACATGACAGCTAGAACAACACCAGATAGAACACCAGAGTAGAGGAATGGAAAGAGCTTGTTCATTCCCCAGTTCCAAATTTTACTTCAAATTCTTCTCTTCATCCTAGAAGAAACAACTACTATTCAGACACAAATACAAACACACATACACACATCTAAATACATCATAACCAACAAGGTTATTCCATGAATACAAACATGACTCAGTTTACCAAACAGAAAAAATAGGGAACGTTTTCATAACGAAAAGACCCTCAACAAAATTTAGTGTCTATTCATGAGTTCTCATTTTTAAAACATTCAAAATAGCAATTTATGTAGTTTTTGACATGATAAAACAATAGGCCTCTCAATCCCAAAGCCAGCATCTTACCTAACAAGGGAGCACTATAAGCAGCCACACTAGCACCAAGGGCAAAGACAAAGAAACCCACAACTGCCTTATTCTTTGCAGGTGCACCTAAGACGTAAGCCAAAGCAATCAGAGAAGAAAATAATCAGACATGTAAGATGAATCAAACCACTGTGTCTCCATTTGCAGGAGATATAAAAAAAAATGTGGAAGGGCCTGGCAGGATGGCTCAGTGGTCTAAAGCACCTGCTTAGGAAAGCTTGGGTGGTTGCAGGGACCACGGTTCAATCCCCGGCACCACATGCTGTGCCAGCCCTGCCCTCAGGGCAGGCTGAGCCGGCCATAAAAATTAATAAACAGGGGCCAGGGAGATAGCTCTGTGGCACAAATGCCGGCCTGGCAAGTGCAAGGTCGTGAGTTCAAATCCCGGTCCCAAAATAAATAAATAAATAAACAAACAAACTAGCAACAACAACAAAAGAAACGTGGAAAAAAATGCCAGGAGAATCCATATAAAAGCTCAGATAACCAATTTAAAAAATTTAGTGAAATGGTTGAATATCAAAATTAACCTAAGTTAACCACCCTGAAAGCCTGACAACACACTCTAGGAATACGGAGAAACAGGTTTTTTATACATTGGTGGTGGAAATGCAAAATGATCGTCCTCAAGCAGGAGGAACTTCAACAATATTTAATAAAATTACGTGGTTTTTAAAATTATTTATTTATTTATTTATTTGTGGCCCAGCAATCTCATTCCTAGGAATCTAGCGCCATGAAATACCAACAAAAATGCTACTTTTGGGCCCTGCAGGATGGCTCAGTCGTCTAAAGCGCCTGCTTGAGAAAGCTTGGGCGGCTTCAGGGACCTCAGTTCGATCCCCGGCACCACATGCTGTGCCAGCCCTGCCCTTGGGGTAGGCTGAGCCAGCCATAAAAAAAAAATGAGTGAATAAACAAAGGTTCTGAAACAAGAAAAAAAATACATAAATAAAATTTTTTTTTAAAATGCTACTTTTCACAACACTCAAAATAACCATTGATGGATAATTGTGACACGACCAAAACACATAAAAATAAGATCAGACACTACAACAGATGCCCAGGGCTATTTTTATTTCAGTACCATTTACAATAGAAAAAGATTGGAAAATCACCCAAATGTGCAGCAGTATTATGAGGCTGATAGCACTGTGGCACATCCACAGAACGGGACACTATGCAGCTCTAAATGACAGACGAAAAACACCTAGCTATGCTACATTCTGATCGCCAAGATAAGGAAGTTTTAGCTGAAAAAAGCAAAAGGGAGAAGAGTATAGTTAGCATGCTGCTGTTAATCTACGCAGAGAGGAAAGCGTGTGTATAATCGCACGTATGTGTAACTTCTTAAATGAAAAGGTACATTTTTAGAATTCGAACACATGTACCTATAGAGGCAAAAGAAAATGGAGTAAAGGAGGCAACAATTGGAGTTAGACTTGTTTGACTTTACCTTATTTTATAGACTTGACTTTGGAAGCATGTAAATATTTTAGTTAAATTATAAAAGCAAAACCACAATGAACACAGAATTCCCCCAGGCACCTTGTTCTTCAGGCTATGAACAAATCTGAATGGAAGTGGGAATCAGCAGAAATGTGTGACAATCGGACACGTGAGCTCACTTCCAGGACTGAAGTCCGGTGGCTGGAGACAAAGCCAAAGAAAGAGAACACGCGCAGATGAAATGAGAGACTGGAACGCACAGCTTACCTCAACCTTGCTGTCAGGTTCATGATCCGCAGCTGAGAAATACACAACCTCCTGAACTTCATCTCTGGGCCGGGCGGAATTTTTCCCGAACACCACCAAACCATCCTTAGCACGTGGTGGGAAGGCCACAAAACAGTAACTTGGAGGAGCCACCGCCATCCTAAAAGGAGAAAGGCAGCGAGAGAATGGGAAGAGGGCTGACACAGAGCAGGCCAAAAATGAGATCTTCAGATGTGATTCACAAGATTAAAGACCTCTCCTAGTGAGCTGTGTGTGGTGAACTCATTAAAGCATCCCAGCTGGCACAGGAGGCTGGGGCGCCTGGAGTTGAATTTCAGAGCCCAGAGACCAGATACTGTTGGGTACTCAGTGGGATTAAAGGAGCTCAGATTTGCAACCAACCCCAGTGGCAGCCAAAAGTGCAGTGAGGCGGGAGAAAGGAAAGGAGATTATTGTTCCAGGCAAAAAGACACAGGCACACTCACACTGCAATCTGTCACATGAATAAATGAATAAAGAAATATTCCGTTGTCCTTTGGTATTTGAAGGGATCAGTTCCAGCATTCCTCGCAAACACTAAATCTACAGATGCTCAGTCCTTTTTATAAAAGGTATAGTATTTATTTACATATAGCCTTCACACATTTTCATGTACACTAAATTACTTTTAAGTTATTTATAACACCTAATACAATATAAATGCTATGTAAAGTAATTCACATACTGTACTGCTTAGGGAATAACGGCAAAAAAAAAGAAGTCTGTACATGTTCAGTACTGATGCACTTCCACCTCTCCCACACCAAATGCTCTATTTTCCACCCTAGGCTGGCTGAATCCACAGATGCAGGACCTGAGGATGACGGCCACCTAGACTTGGTAACAGTGCGCTACAACAGGTATCTTGGACCTAAAGATGCATGGCCACCAAATAAGAGATTCGCTGGAGTGATGAGGAAATTAGTCTAGAAATAATATCACCAACATCCTTTGATTTTGTGGTTGTTGTTGTTATTCTACCTCAATAATATAACCCTGAAGCACATCTTAAATTTCCTCCCACCTCCCCAGTGGCTCCTGGGCTGGCTTGTTCCCTTCTACATGGCAACGGTACATCCTATTTAACTCTTCTTCTTTTCTCATTTATTGTTCTTTTCTTTCTGGGAAAATTTAGCCAAGTCCAGAGTTTCCCTCATCAGTTAAGCTCTTTTTTTTTTTTTTTTTTTTTTTTTTTTTTTTTTTTTTTTTTTTTTTTTTTTTTTTTTTTTTTTGAGCTGGGGATTGAACTCAGGCCCTTGCGCTTGCCAGGCAAGTGCTAATTCTACTGAGCTCTCTCCCCAGCCCCAAGCTCATTTAATCCCCACTCACTTCCCAACTTGAGCTCTTGACCCATAAATGCAAGTATCTCTCTGGCATCCAAAACTGATTTATAGCCGCTCAACAAACACATCCATTGAACTAACTACAGTATTTATGTCATGAACTATCCAGTAAAAATGTGTTTTATACAAGGTCCAAAATGTGAGGAGTAAAGCACTGTACTCAGAAAAGCATTCACTGGACTGAGATTTAAAACCTAGCTCCACCACCTACATACTATGATCTTGGGCAAGTCACTTTATCTCCTTGAGCCTGTTTCCTCTTGCAAATGTCTTGTCCTGGCAAGCTGATGCCTAAGAACAAAACTTGCAAATTATAGCAGCTACCTAAATGATACCTTGGGGTCTGACAGTTAAAATAGGAATAGCATCTCAAAATTTCTGCCAAGCAAGTCAGTGAAAATGGACTTGCATCATCCATTCACACAGCAGTTATGAAATGGCAGTCAGCAACATTCTATGCTTGGACACATCCCTGTGAGGGACGGTGGTACTATTTCTGCCCAGGCCACATCAGGCTCACCTGACATCCCCATCTCAAGCTGTCGAAGTCCTACTGCTCTGCTTACCGCAGGTCCCTCCCCAGGCGCAGAAAATGGAGGCCCTCTCGAACTTCTTGGAATAATTCCCTCCTAACTCCCAAAACATTCTCCGTCTGTGAGAAAGAAAAGCCTGAGAGAAAAGACTCCAGTTCTTTCTTCCCTTATCCTTCCTCATGTCCATGAAAACTACTTAATTTGTAGACTTGAGAGGCAGAGACTTAAAGAATCCCTATCTACAAGAAAGACCTACAGTAACTATAAGATAAAATGGCTTCACAGGGGATTCCGGGAGTTATGGGCTGGCAAATGAAGCAAGGCTGGCAGATGGAGGAATCTCGGCCTCGAGTATGCACCAGGACTTCCCTTGGTCCCCATCCTTGCACCATTTAGAAAGTGCTCAAAAGTCTGATCTAGGAACTCAATCTTACTTTACTCAATCCTGAAAAGTGGTAGGAACCCATTTGCCTTGCATTTACATTCAATATATCTGTAGAGAATAAGTAAAATCCACAGGGTTTTTAACAAGTACCTAATCTTCATTGAAAGTATCTACTTGGTCCTCAAGTCAGCTACACCACTTGACCAGGATGTGTACGTAGACAAGAGAAACAAGAAACGTGGGCCCAGGAAGGCTGGCTTTCCCACTGAATTTTGTGAATAACTGGGAATGCCAAAAAAGAGCATAATTTCAGTGTGTACTTAAAAAAGAAATATATATATATATATATATATATATATATATATATATATCCATTAAAACAGCTAAATCAGCCAGCAAACTATCAGTCAATAGCAAACCAGCTGAGTCATCTGTCCATTTGTTTTGCCCCAGTCCACCTTCTGTGCACAGGCCAGCCTGGGTAAGGCCTAGGCAGGACTCCTCTTCCTCCTGTGACAATGACAGTGTCTACCCCCATGCTCGTGTGGGATAGCTGCTAGCCTCTGGGACGACCAAAGAGTAGTGAACATGACTAAGAACCAAATCCCCACCTTTATTCACAACACTGATTTATTTACATTTTAAGTAGCCATATGAGGCTACTGAGGACACCACTGGGCAGGGCAGCCATTGCATTATCCAGAGAAGGAGAGTTCCATGTTGAAGCTTCTGATGATCCCAAAATAATAATCTGGGAAATCCCCACTTATTCGAGTGACAGAATGTGCTCTCATCCATTAACGCTGAAGTAGCAAAGAAGAAGTGGAAAGACTTGGGAGAGTCCTTCCAGAAAGACTCTTAGGAAAAACACCTTTAGAAGTAGCTACTGAAGTCAGCAGGGTTGGTTTAAAAAGGAGCTCTTTCCGCCAGAAGCTAAAGGTAGGAGTTCTGGGTCTTAGTGCCCTTCCTCCTGATATGCAGCTGCGACTCTTCTCATTGAACACCCAGGAAGGTGGCCCAAGCAGTGCCTCACTTTTTACGGGATGGGGACTGGGGGGTGTCCCAAAAAAGCCATGCAGGTGGGGATATAGTGTGGCACTGTAGGCCTGAAACTGAACCCAGGTGCCTATAAATTAGCATTCCCAAGAGGTACACTGTGACCTCTCAGGAATAAAAAAATCAGTAACATATTTTAGAAAAGCATTTTTGGAAAAAAAAAAAAAAATGCATACATTTCGTAGCATAAGGATAAGTGCTGATATGAAAAAAACTCTACTTTTCCCCCCACAAATGGAGGGTTATACTCAGGGCCTTAGCACTAAGCTGCATCTCCAGCTTTTTTCCTTCATTTTTTTAAGATAGGATCTTACTAAGTCACTAAATTGCCCAGGCTGGGGTCAAACTTCCAAACCTCTCAGACTCCTGGGACTATAGGCCTGCACCACTAGGCCTGGCTAAGAAACTCTACCTTTAAGTGTGAGTGTACACATCGCCACATAGAAATGAGTGAGAGTAGATACTACATAGAAAAAACCCTTTTCTCTCACTGTGGCTGTCAAGGAAAAAGCCTTAAAAGCAACAAGCTTAAAGGGTAGGCCTACAGAATAAGGCTTCTTTGTGACAAATGCCTATTAAGATTCCTGCCATGCCAGCAATAAACTAACAGTGCTAATTAATGAGACACTCCAATTTAACTCCCATCAGCGGGGCAGGCTGACAGGCACTCCTTAAGGAGCTTTAAGGTGCAGTTCCCTGAAGTCTGCACTGTGCATCCAAGCTCTCTAGGTTCGCCAGCTGAAATTATTTTTCATGTTGCAGGCTACTCAGGGAGAGAGAATAGCATTAAGAGATGGGAAGCAGGGCCTGGGGAGATAGCTCTGTGGCACAAGTGCCTGCCTGGCAAATGCAAGGTCGTGAGTTTGAACCCCAGTCCCGCAAAAACAAAACAAAACAAAACAAACAAACAAAAAAAAGAGATGGGAAGTTGAGATAAAGCCACAAGGTGGAAATACAAAACCACCTTGGTGCTTCTATCATTGTTGTTTCATTTTTCTTTTAATTTTTTATGTATTTGGTATAGGGTCTCACTGTGCAGGTTGGACTCATAGTGATCCTCCTGTTTCAGCCTCCCCAGTGCTGGGATTATAGGTATGTGCCACTACACTCCATCTTGGTGGTCAGCTCGGCCCACCCAGGGTCAAGCAGACACGGCATGCCATGTCAGGGATCGAACCTTCAATTTGGTAGTACAGAAGTCAGATTATTCATTACCTGCTGAGTACAAAATAATATATCTTGTATTTTTCCCCTCAGTCAGTTCTCAGTGAAACACAGCAGTGTTCTGTCCAGTAATGTTTCTTGAAATGTTAGAAATATTCTCATGTGTCCTGTCCAGTACAGTAGCCACTAACTAGATGCAGCTATTGAGTACCCTACGGGCAGCTCATCAACTGAAGAAATGAATTTTTAATTAATCCAAAATTAAACAAGGGCTAGACAAATAGCTCAACAGATTAAAGTATTTGGAAGCAGGCACAGGGGCTACGGGGGGTTCCATCCCCAGGCCTGCCCTGCCAGCTCCACCCTGGGGGTGCGCTGAGACAGCAATTGAGACTGGGCACGGTGACACGCACTTGAAATCCCAGCTCTTGGGAGGCTGTAATCAGGCAGATCACCAGAAGCCCAATCTAGTAGTGAGACCCTGAACACCCTGTAGACCTTTCCCTAAAATAAAAAAATAATTAATTAATTAAACTGTCAACATTATGCTAATTGAAATCAGCCAATCACAAAAAGCACAAACACAAACTGAGTGTCCCTTATCCAAAACGCTTAGAAGTAAAGTGTTTTAGATTTCAGATATTTTTAGAATATTCCTGATGAAGTAGTTTGGGAATAAAACACATGTCTAAACATAAAATTTACTGATAGTTCCATGCAGATTAAATGTACAGCCTGGAATCAACCTTATGTAATATTTTTAGTGTACTTGCAATTCCTTTGAGGCCCATGTCATATGTGATAAGGTCTACAATTTTCCACTTTGTTGTCAAAAAGTTTCAGATTTCAGATTTTCAGATGCGAGATGCTTAATCTGTACTATACAATACATCAGGTATAGAGAATAGCCAGGCACCCAGAAATAGAAAGTACAAGAGGGATTTCAAGGGTCTGGGAATAGAGTTATTTAGTAGGTACAGAACTTCCATTTAGCAAGATGGAAAAGTCCTAGAATTGACTGCACCACAGCATGAATATAACCAACACTACCGGACTACATAACTGGAAATGGCTGAAATGATTAACTTTATGAATTGTTTAGTACCTTTTATTTTTTTTATTTTTTTATTTTATTTTTTTTTTTTTTTTGGGACCAGGGTTCGAACTCACGACCTTGCACTTGACCAGCAGGCACTTGTGCCTCGGAGCTATCTCCCCAGCCCCTTTTAGTACCTTTTAAAAAAAAGTTTTAAATAGCACATGCTGCTAGAAGCTTCTGTACTGAACCATGTAGCTTTAGATGTGATGCTGTCACTATGGTGAAGCATCCCCAACTCAGTCCCTCCCCCTGGGAATGTCCCTCAGGATTCATGACTTCCTCTTGGGCACATGATATCAGCACTCTCCTAGTGCTGGCTACAAAGGATGCCTCTCCCAGCACTCACCCGCTAACTGGTGGCAGGAGGCTGGCCTCAGGGCTTGTGGGACTGGAGTGTTCACTTCTGTAGCTAGGAGACCACTTGCAGAATGTCTAGACAAGGAAGGAGGAAGCCGCATGGGAGAAAGGATCTTTGTCTTCAAGTTCAGTAGGAGTTATTGAAGGCTTGAATGCCCTGAGTCCAGGCAGGGGTTTTCTTTGCATAACTGCCAAATGCCCTGCCTCTTTATCTCAGCAAAGCTAGCGTGACCCTCATCAGTCACCTCAGCCAGTAATAAGAAAGCACTGAGTCACCCAA
This sequence comes from Myocastor coypus, assembly GCA_004027025.1. Classification (NCBI taxonomy): domain Eukaryota; kingdom Metazoa; phylum Chordata; class Mammalia; order Rodentia; family Myocastoridae; genus Myocastor; species Myocastor coypus. The sequence continues at coordinate 68,705 of PVJA010001705.1, read as the reverse complement.
GAGGAAGAAAATGACTGTCTGTATGAGCTATAGGCTTGTTAACTGTCTTGCAAATAACTGTGACAAACTGTTTTTCCTTACACACAGAATGAAACCCAGGTCACCAGCAAGGCTTCCCTCCCAGCCCTAAATTTGATGTCTGTGCATTGCTACCTTGCAGTGTTGCAAAGAAAAAGTTACCTTATTCTATTAATTCATTTTTCAAAAATATTGAAATTCTTGCTCATCTAAAAATAGAACAAATGATATTCATTTTTAAATTGACTGTTCTATCCTATATCTGCTATTGAAATAGTAAAGACTAATGAAATATTTGGGAAAGGAACCATCTAACTAAAACTGGGGTGATAATGGAACCCAATAAAAGATATATATAGAGAGAGGGGGAGGAGAGTAGGACAGAGAGGGGAGAATGGGAGAGAGAGACATGGAGAGAGACAGAGACAGAGACTGAGAGATGCTCAGGCTCATCACATATTGCCTAAGAGACAGATCCTATTCTTTCATTACAAGTTCAAGACGTGCATAAAGCTTTAGGGTTCCATAGCTAGCATGATCCAGCTCCTAACAGTCAATGCCTTGCCATGACTGAGGAATTATCAAGAAAGACCATGTAGAGTATAAAGTGTATGAGTCAGTTGCCTGTTACTATAACAAATACCTGAGATGATCACTTTATGAGGAGGAAATCTGGTTCCCAGTGCTAGAGATTATAGTTTTGGAAGCTCACTAGCCTTGCCTCTGGGCCTGTGTGTAGACAGTGCACCATGGTGAAGAGGGCAGAGGGGAGCAAAGCTGCTCCTGTCATGACCAGAAAGCTGGGAGACACAGGAAGGGGCTGGATTCCCGTTATCCCTTTATGGATTCCCGTTATCCCTTTAACCTTTTAAGAGCCCACCTATGATAAGTTATAAGGTTTCGCCTACTAAAGCATCCACCACCTTCCAAAAACACCACTCTAGTGCCAAACCTTTGATATTTGGGTGTTTGGGGGACACTCCGATCCAAACAATGGCAATAAGTAAGCAGACTTTGGAATCCACTTGAGTTCAAGTCTAAGATTTGCCACTTCTCCAAGCCTTTAGAAACAGGGAGAGTAAGAGGCCATTCTTCCCATGGTTGTAATGTGATTGAAATGATACTTCCAAGTACTTGCAAAGTGTTCACAATACCATCTGGCACACAGACTATTAAAACAAGAGGGCTGTAACGAATTCTTTCCCTTTGTCAAAGTATATCTATTCATACTTCAGAAAGATTGCTTCTTCTTAAGAACCTAAGTTTGCGGACCAAAAATTAGAGAAAAAGAAGGGCTACAAGGTTAGCCAATATTTTGGCCCTAGCCCTTCAAGGTCAGTGATGACTCAGGACATAAGAGTACTATATAGCATCCCGTAATTCAGTGATGTCCCAAATTCTCTGTTCAAGATTATGGGGCCACGGAGGAAAGGGATCGATGATGTACAGTGCACCTAAGGAGAGTCACTTATAGAGAAAACATTCTCTCAGGCTTTCACAGAGAGCAAACTGGTCAAGCAATGGCCATGACTCATCCAGATGGCTGACAATGACAGCAGTTCTACAGAATGCTGTACATAGTTTCAAGGTAAATCCTGAGGGGATTTGACTGACCTTGTCAAATATGAAAATTATGTTTTGTTATAGAGGTCTTGCTTTAACTTGGACTTAACCACCCAGCAGAAAAGTTTAACCATGAGGCATAAAAAGCCACATTAGTATGCTGAGTTGTAAAAGGCTCCAGTCAACAGCTTACAATATTGCCAATTCTGCCAATAACCCACTACTATTATGAAATATTGCTATATGTATACAACTGCTTTCTCTTAGTTCAATGAGAAGAAATAATGTTTAGAAAATAATGTCTAGAAAAGTTATCATGTCTGCATGTTGTACTCTGAACAACTACTATGAAGACAACAATATACATTGTATCAATTATTGTGGCTGTCCTACTAACATGTTTTGAAACTATCTCAATGTTATTTCTTATTAAAAGTAATAAAAATTAAAAAAAGAAAGATTGCTTCTTCTAAATGCTTGTTTGCCTTTCGAAGATTTGCTCCATGGTCTCCTCACATCTTTCAGCAGCTGCAAAGACTCCCATTCTCTGACTTCAAGGACAACAGTTCCCTCTGAGAGTGACCCTCTGGGTCCTGAGTGCCAGTCTTCAGCTGATATACTTCCTAGTAGTGTGGTGTGGGACTGCACGTTTGTTTGGTTTGGTCCAAAGTGTTGCCTCACATAGCATTTTTCAGAAAGCTGAATTAGCAGCAAATATTTTAAGATCTAGGCATCTCCCAAAGACATTCAGATATTTGACAACTCCAAGATCTTAGAATGAGTCACATCCTGTGAGACCACAAGAGCTGGGAGAGGCTCCTCTGGACAGGATGGATCTGCACTCTCCCATGTCCCTCTACTCCAGCAGTTCTCAACCTGTGGGTCACAACCCCAGCAGGGGCTGAACGACCAAAACACAGGGGTCACCTAAAGCCATTCTGAATCATAACTGTAACAAAATTACAGTTTTGAACTAGCCACCAAAATTATTTTTTGGTTTGGGGCCACCACAACAGGAGGAACTGTATTGCAGGGTCACGTCATTAGAAAAGTTGAGAATCACTGCTCTACTCCTTGACACTACAGCCAAAGGACTAACTCTCTTCACTATTGTGCAACTACATATATCTTACCTGTCTACTCAGTGCTGTGGCCCTCTGTGCAGAGGAGCCAGAGACACACAGATGCCAGTTCCCAGCTTGACTCTACCCACTAATCACAAGTCTCAGCTTCTCTCATTTGGAAAAGGGTCTGACTCCCACACCCAACACAGCACTCAAGTTAACAGGACAGCATATGGAAAGCACACAGCCCAGAGATCATGTACAGTGGCCACCCTACCTGTCCACCTGCCCTCTCCTCTTGCTCACAGTGATGTGTCATCAGCACCTGGCTCATCAGACTCGCTCATTTTCCCAAATACAACTGAAATGTACTTCAAGGGTCAAAGCACTAGAGCCAACATCAACTAACATCAAAAAAACTGACACCATTTAAGATTCAGTCAGCAAAATCAAGATTCTGGAAAAATCTTTAGAACAGAACTGGTTTTTTCAACAGTCACAACGAGGAAAGAAGCTGTAAAAAATAAAGGGTTTTTTTTGTTTTTTTGTTTTTTTGTACAGGGTCTCACTACACAGTTCATACTTGTAGTGATTGATCCTCTCCTGCTTTCAGTCTCCTCAGCAGCTGGGATTACAGGTGTGCAGCCCCACACCTGGATTCCATCACCAGCTCAGCACACCCCAGGGGCAGGGCCAGTGCAGCATGTGGTACTAGAGATTGAAACCTAGTCCCTGAGATTGCCTAAGCAGGACCTTAGTTCCCTGAGCTATCTCACCACACCTTAAAGTTACTTCAGATATATCAGTCAATTATAATGAACAGAATTTATTTGGATGGTGACATAAGCAAACTAAAAAAAAAGTGTATAAGAAAATTGACATAACATGCACAATGACTGGATAGTTAGTGATATGACGAATGACTATTAATGTCTTAAATATAACCAGCATACTCTGTATACAAGAAGTGCCCATATCCCTTGCAGATACAGACTAAAATAGACCATGTGGAATGCTGTGTTTGAAGTACGGGATTGGAAGAAAAGATTAGAGCTCAGATGAAACAAGACTGACCGTGAAATAAAAATTGCTAAAGCTGGGTGGTGGATAAGGACACTTGGTTCATTCCCACTGTTCCTTTTGTGCCTTAAGTTGTCTATAACAAGCACGTTTTTAAAGGCAAAGCACGGCTTGGGGAAATAGCTCAGTGGTCTATATGCCTGCCTGGCAAGCACAAGGTCTTGGGTTCGATCCCTGGTGCCACATGCTATGCCAGCCCCAGAACCCTGGGCACACCATGCTCATGCATCCTGTAATCCCTTCACTCGGGAAGCTCAGACAAGAGGATCACTACAAGTCCAAGCTGCAAAGCATGACCCTATATCAAATAAATTTTTTTAAATTAAAAGGCAAAGCACACAATATTTAAATTGCTCTTAACTTTAGAGACAACACCGGACTGATGTACTACTAAAGAATATTTTGGAGTCTCTACTTGTGTGTAACTTATTTGGGGCTTAGATACACCTATGAGGAAGGACTAGGAAGGATTTTTAAGTGTGTCTTCATATGTTCCAGCACTATGAAAAACATATAGCCTCAGCCCCATTCTCTTCTTCCTTTTCCCTAAGTTTTGAAGTATCTGCCCCATGAGGGCAAACACATAAATTCCTACTTCTCAGCACCCCACTCAGATACAGACAGAGAACAAGATACTGATCAATATTTGTTCAGTGAGCAAAGGGCAGGTCCTGTATTTCATCTTCAATGAGAGAAAACAGATGAGCAAAATCTGATTTTAACAAAATTCTCCCAGGTTGCGGTTCAACCCATAGTATTCGAATTTGGCCAAGCAACAAAACGGTCTGGGAGCTCATTAGGAAGGCAGGCTCCCAGGACTTCTCCTCAGAGAACATGAATCAGAGGTCCAAGCTTGGATCCCAAGAAGGATAATCCTAACAAACGCAAGTGGTTCTGAGGCAGCTAATTACAACTGGCACACAACAGCCACAGAGTTATTCGTCCTTTCTGTCTCTCAAAAATATTATTCCTTTCTTTTCTGCACGCCCCCATGTGAAAACTTTCAATACAGCAACTAAGAATAATATAAAAAGTCCCCTATGGGCATCAGCCAGCCTCATGGTCACCAACTTTCTGCCATTGTAGTTTCTCCATTTCATCTTTAAGGAAACCATTTAATTTTATTAGAAGTCAGAAATAGCATAGGCAGTAATACTTGGTTTTAGAGATGAAAGCAGGTGGCCTACTGTCCACTGACCCACTGTCCCACTCACTTAAAAGAATGTGGTCTTCTTTTCCCAGAACCGGCATGACAGTTGTAGAAGTCTGGGTTTTCTCCACCCTTTGGGTCTTGGATTGTCACTTAAAGCTTCACTACCATTTTTCACTACTTTATTTAGACCTCATCCAACCTTTTTTTTCTTTTTTTCCTTTTGATATGGGAGACTAAACCAGGGCCTGATGTGTGCTCTGGGCAAAAAAAAAAAAAAAAAAAAAAAAAAAAAAAAAAAAAAAAAAAAAAAAAAAAAAAAAAAAAGTCATAAGGAAATATAAAAAGAGCTAGTAATATTGGGATTGGTGGACCACAGTTTTAACCTTTATATATTCAAGCACATTCAGCTTTTCTACATGGAATTAAAAGATCTGTAATGAAAATACTTTTTTAAAAATAGAGGAGTTGCAAGCAAAGTAATCTGCTATACAATTCACTGCTCTCTAACAAACACAGCTCTGAAAACAGGCCACAGACTCATGGGTGGGAGAGAATCTCACAGTTCAACCACGATGAACAAACTATTTTTACCTCATGTCCACAAAATGATTCTGCTTCATTTGTCAAGATCTGATCCAATGAGAAATATGGATTAAAGCAGGATGTCTGAGTCATATGACAGATATAGAAACTAAGGATAAAATAGAGAAGCGTTTACAGGACAATGACACATTTGCTTCAAAATTTATGTTTACTCTTAGGTAATTATTGCTTTATAAAAGTATCCCTCAATTCTAAGAGTTTTATGATGTTTTCCAAGGTCTTCATGTCAAACAATTTTCATATAGTTTGTTGGGGAAAACATGTAATAAGTACGGCACATGAATTTAGTAACACTTTCAGTGAATCTACATAATATTCAGGGACAATGGAATGTTTATATACTTGAAAGATAACACCACAGAGATGTAGATCTTACTATGGGCAAAGCCAGTGTTGACACACACCTGAATTCAAAGACCATCTGCAAAAATTTCACCACACTGGTTATCTTCTGTCCACCTCTCTGGTGCATTGAAAACATGATTCCACTTTTTTGAAATGCAAACTGCACAAACATCTATAATGCAAGAGTTCCTTAAGAGATTCTCAAGTGACAAATCATGTGTGCTTCATTTTCCCTGGACATACAATTTTTAAAACGCTGAGGAGTACACGACTTCAGTTGGATGCATTTCCCTATGAAGCTAGTCAAATCAGAAGAACACAGTGAGGCCAAGTTCACTGTAAGGAAGATGTTCAGCAGGGGGACAGCCAGCTTTGCACGCTTCATAGGGAAGGAAAAGAGGGATGGCAGGATGGAGGGAGGACAGGGCGAGACTATGGCTGTATCACATTAATGACTTAAATTAGTTGTTGCTGTCAGAATGACCTAAGAAGCTACATGAAGGCTGATTAAGAATACCACATCTAGGCCTGGCAGGATGGCTCAGTGGTCTAAAGCGCCTGCTTAGGAAAGGTTAGGTGGCTGCAGTGACCGCGGTTTGATCCCTGGCACGTCATGCTGTGCCAGCCCTGCCCTCAGGGCAGGCTGAGCCGGCCATAAAAATAAATAAATAAACAAAAGTTCTGAAACAATACAATAAAAATTCTTAAAAAAAAAAAAGAATACCACATCTAGATCCTGGATGCCTTTCCCACTTGCTAAATTCTTCATCTATAAGGTGGGACCATCCTGCCTATCATATATAATTATGGAGATTAAATGAAATATATACAGAGCATGTGGAATAAAGATACATTTGAGAAAAGTTTGTTCCTTTAACTTGTGAAAGAACAGAATCCTGGAGATAAAGAAAGAATATGCTTTAAAATATGGCTTCTTGAGGGTGAGCTGCCAAAGTAGTCACTGTGGGAAATATTTTGGAGCTACTCAGCAAGCCACATCTAGGAGCCTTTCATTTCCTCCTGTCCTCATCTCTGACACTGCTGCCATTGTGTCCACTAATTTGGCAAGGTTGCTTTGAATTATGACCTCCTGTCCCCACCATCTGTCTTCCTCTCCCATCTAAACAGCACATTGTTTACTTGCATCTTTCCCCACTAGTGTCATTTGGTATGTACCTGTTAGCTTTGTAAACTGGCATTTAAAAACAAAAACTCCCCATTCTTTCTTAAAATGGTGCTTGACTAACTCTCTGTTGCTGTTTTAGAAAACACTTCAACATCAATTTTCTAAAGAAGAAAAAAATAGCCGGGCGTGGTGGCGCACGCCTGTAATCCCAGCACTTGGGAGGCTGAGGCAGGAGGATCAGTGCGAGTTCGAGACCAGCCTGGGCTACAAAAGTGAGTCTAAGGCCAGCCTGAACTGCATAGCGAGACCCTGTCTCAAAAAGACAAAAAAAAAGAAAAAAATAATATACAAATCTCGGTAAGTGTGAAACCAGAGGATCACTTCCTGTCTAACAAATGGAATGTAAAGCTCCGTTAATGTTAGAGCTACTTGCTGTGTTTTATTGCTAGCAAATCTGTCCCACAGTACTATCAAAAAGAGCCTGTATGGGGCCCGGCAGGATGGCTCAGTGGTCTAAAGCGCCTGCTTGGGAAAGCTTGGGCAGCTTCAGGGACCGCGGTTCGATCCCCGGCCCCACATGCTACGCCAGCCCTCCCCTCGGGGCGGGCTGAGCCGGCCATAAAAATGAATGAATAAACAAAGGTTCTGAAACAAGAAAAAAATAAATAAATAAAAATTTAAAAAAAAAGAGCCTGGATACATACATATATACATACATGTGCATAAATGGGCACTCATATGAATATACGTCTACATGACATATGGGCAGGTAGTAGAGAGAAAAACAGAGAGACAGAAAGGGACCTGAAAGGATTAACATCTGACAGTTGAGAGAGGGTAATGGCAGTGATATGGGAATAGATATTTTAAATTTCACTTTATTTAATTAGGTACTTTTAAATTTTCTTATAGCAAGGTTCTGTCACTTTGTTGGCTTTTTAATTACTTTAGAATTTTTATTATTTTGGTGCCTAAGGATACTTCAAGGCATTCCATTAATTCTTTTTGGGTCATTAGGGCACTACTAAATGCAATCTAAAAAAAAAAAAAAAACACTGAGACTTCACTTTAAGAGAGGAGAATCTTTGATCACTGTATCATTTTAATTAGAATTTTTTGAAAAGTCAAATGAATTGCAATCCATACTTTGAGCCTCTAACCCCACAACGACTAGGCTTAACCTAGGGAAGATGGACCTAAGATGCTATCAGGAACTTCATCACTAGGAGGAAGAGTGCTCATGTGCACACAGGGCCGAGGCAGGAAGGGCTAAGCCCACTTAAAGGATCAGAAGTGCCCAGCGAGCTTCCAAGACCCTGGCTCACCTCAGGGGTGGCACTGGTGATTATGTAAAAAAGATGATCCTTAAGAACAGAAGAAGGGACTGTGAGCCCAAGCTCCCCTCTCAGCTTCAGGTGAGGCCCCTGGCCTGGGCCCTCCCTGTCACCTACCTGACACTGAATGAAGGAGTGAGTGAATGAATGAATGACTGGACAGCCTGTCTAGTTCCCTCAGTCCCTGGGAGCTTCTGAGGAATGAGGACAGGGAGGTATGACTAACACAGGTCACTTTCTAAAAAAAAATTAATGCAGGATATGGACCCCAGGGCTTCATGTGTGCTAAACAAGCATTTCACCACTGAGTTATACCTTCAGCCTAAATTTCTTTTTTAAATAGCAAAGTCCTTCTAGAATTCTTCTGGCCCTGTGATTAACATTATATCAAATGTATAGATTCATTTGACAGGGGCAACTAAGATAATCATATTCAAACAATCTAATATTTTATGCTAGACAATTAAGCTTCATGTGTGCTAAACAAGCATTTCACCACTGAGTTATACCTTCAGCCTAAATTTCTTTTTTAAATAGCAAAGTCCTTCTAGAATTCTTCTGGCCCTGTGATTAACATTATATCAAATGTATAGATTCATTTGACAGGGGCAACTAAGATAATCATATTCAAACAATCTAATATTTTATGCTAGACAATTAAGCACTCACTAGGCACTTTATAATGTAACAGGAATAAATAACATATAAATATGTATTAACACTTAATTCTTACAACTCTGCCATGTAGATATTGTCACCCTTTTATCCATAAGGAAACTCACATTAAAACTTTTCCTAAGCTAGGGACTGGGGAGATAGCTCTGTGGCACAAGTGCCTGCCTGGCGAGTGCAAAGTGATGAGTTTGAACCCCGGTTCTGCAAAAAAAAAAAAAAAAAGCTCCAGCCCTCAGCCTGTCCAGACTCATATTCCCAGTAAAGGACAGAAAGCATCTCTTATCTGATTTGAGGTTTGAGTCTATCACCAGAGTCCTATGATTTCCTTACAGGGATTCTTCCCATTTCCTGGTAAGTTTACTGTAGAGAAATGTACTTTCTTAAATTTACAAAAAAAGTAGCACTTTATGGGGATAGAGAAAATTGGGATGGCTAGGAAATGCTCCTGTTCTTTGCTGCAAAGATCCAGTGTTATCCAGAGGTGTCCGTCCTCCCAGAATTAATCAGTGAAATCAATCTGGCAGCAGTAAATACATAGATGGGCAGTAATGAATACATGGATAGGGATCTTAAAGAAAATATGTCAAAATATACTTTGAAATATGTCACAAGTGTCTGCCTGGCAAGTGCAAAGTCATGAGTTTGAACCCTGGTCCCTCAAAAACTCAAAAAAAAAAAAAAAAAGTGCATTTAAAATGCTCAAAGTGCAATCCCAGCACCAAAATAATCTAGAAAGTCATCTGTAACATACATGTGGGATTATCCAAATAGTTTTGGGGATGAAAACTAATAAAGTAAGACTAGACTCCCATGGCATTAACTGTACTGCAAAGTTTCAGTATTAAGATGGTTTAATACTGACGCAAAAGTAGAGTCTTAAAAGATGGCCAGCGTGTAGATCATTATGTGATGAAGGGCAAGTCTGAAACCAAGGTAAAAGACATAATAGATGTTTCAGGGATAATTGACTCTGTTGGATGGGAAAAGAGGGAAGAAAGCTGTCCAGGCTTCAAATTCTCACCTATCAAAAAATTTACTACAACTCAAAATTTAGCCTTTTGAAAAATTAAAATGATACAAAAATTAAGCCAATACCTCACAAAGGAAAGTATCAGAGATTTAAATAAAAAAAAAAAAAAAAAAAAAAACTGCCAGGCGTGGTGACTCACGCCTGTAATCCCAGCACTCGGGAGGCTGAGGCAGGAGGATTGGTGCGAGTTCGAGACCAGCCTGGGCTACAAAAGTGAGCTCAAGGCCAGCCTCAACTGCATAGCGAGACCCTGTCTCAAAATAGACAAAAAAAAAAAAAAAAAAACTTAAAACTTATTGAGCAAAACTTTTTAAATGAAATATTATAGCTGACATATTTGTATACATATCTGTACTCCTAGCAATTTAGGAGGCTGATACAGAAGGGTCACAAGTCCAATATCCACCTAGAAGACAGAGCAAGGCCCTGTCTCAAAGTAAAATATAAAGGCTTAGAGATAGAGCCCAGCATAAAGAGCTTGTCTAATATGCATGTGGCCACAGACTAAAACTCCAGTACCATAGACAGGCAGACAGATAGGCACAGAAGAAAGAGAGAGAGACGGACAGACAGACAGACAGACAGACAGACAGAGAGCACCAAAAAGAGACAATTTTCTTAATATATAAAGAGCTTTTATAAATCAATATGACTACCTCAAAGAAAAAATATGAAAGTGCCAGTCATATAGCTCAGCAGACTGCTGGGACCGGGGATCCCTGAGGTGCCCTGCTGGCCCTGCTCCTGGTGCGCTCTGAGACATCAACTGAGACTGTGTATGGTGGCATGTGCCTAAATCCCAGCACTTGGGAGGCTGAAAACAGGACACTCGCTATGAGCCAAGCTACATAGTGAGACCCAGTAGACCCTATACTAAATCATTTTTTTTAAAAATGAAAAATACAGAAATACCATTTCAAAGAAAAATAAGTACAAATAGCCAGAATATTTACTAAAAATATTCAATCTCACTTATAAGGAACTATAACATACATTAATATTTTAAGAGGTTAATAAAAATTTAAAGATTCAACAACAATGATGTGGGGAAAGTAACTTTAGGGAAGCTGGCTAAATCCAACAAATTAAACATGATTTGTATTACTTAGTTACACTTTAAAGACAAAATTACAAGGTATGATCTTTAAAATGCAGTTTCTGAAATGAAAAGATAGCTTGGCAGGATAAGGGCCTACCTGACAAGCACAAGGTCCTGGATTCAATCCCCTGTACCACATGCCATGCCCTCTCCATCCGGAACACTGGATGCATCATGCTGGCTCTGAAACTGTGCTTGGTGGCACACACCTATAATCCCAGACCTAGGAAGCCTGAAACAGGAGGATCCCTATGAGTCTGTCTCAGTTACTCTTCTCTCATTGCTGGGACAAATACCCAAAACCCAAAATGAAGGAAGGAAAGGTTTATTTAGCTCGGTTACTGGAGGTTACAGTCCATACTCAGCCGGCTCCAGGGCAGACTGGCACGTGGCAGAAAACAGCATTCATGGCAGCAGAATAGCAGCAATGGTAACTGAAGCAACTGAGAGAGAGTCTGTTTCTCTGTCTCTCTTATATTACCTTCAGGCTCGCTGACTCAGGCTATCTGCCTCAGGCTACACCCATAATCCCAGCAGTACTCAGACCCATAATCCCATCCTTGGACCACCCATTATCCCAGTGGATCATGAGTTAATTTCAAACTCTAGAAGTCCCCAGCTACCCCATGACTGCAAGAGGCTTTGGGAAGACAACTAGACACAAAACATAACGGAGTCCAAACTGCATACTGAGACCCTGTATCATAAAATTAAAAAATTTAAAAAACATACGGTGAGTTATTTTTATTACAGTAAAAGATATATTTCCATTAATACCCTCCAAGTGCTCCTCTTGACAGCGAACACACTTACTCTGTCGTGCTTGCCACTTTCTGAAGCAGTTCTGGAAGTCTTCTTTCAGGAGTTTCTAGTTGCTCCATTGTGGATGACTTGATGCCCTGAATGAATTCATACTATTCGCTCCTCATGGTCACATTCATGGGGAAGAGCCAGACACCGCACACCACACAATGCCAGGCCCAGTGAGCAAGGAGGATGAGGAAACACTGCTGTTTTTATAACTATGTCTTCTGGCACTTGGCAGTAATAAGCTGTAAATTTTATCCTGCCTTTATAGACATGAAAGAAGACTTCCAGCACTGTTTGAGAGGTAAGTGTATTCAAAGCAAGAGGGAGCATTTTGATGAGGATAGTGTGTTTTTAACTGTAACAATTTTTTAAATTTAAACATTCACTGTATATCTCAAACACATCTTGTACCTTGTGGATATGTCTACCAACTCACTACATAATGCAAATTATTTTGCGGTTTGTTTGTGCTTTCCTTTAAACCCCGCTATGTCCACTCCACTGGAATAAAAGAAAAGATAGGCCAAATATTAAGGGCTGCACTAGCAACCTTGTCTGCAAACTCATCTGCTGTAATCAACTCCCAGGCTGCATGGTGTGGGAATGATCAAGGAAAGGGAGTGTGAGGGTACAAAACAGAATTTTTGACAACTATGCTATTTTTGCCAGCTGCAAGAAAATCCCATGATAGAGATGGGGTTTACTAAATAAAACGGTCCTTTTAATTAAGATGCCCATACCTCTTATGTATAGTCAGTGTTGCTTTTGTACCTGAAGACCATGTACAGATGCATTCTCAAAGGTAACCTCTGTTGCAGAAGTTCAGACCAGCAAGTACAAAAATGACCTTGTCAGCATCCATGAAATTAGTCCACTTAAAGAATACAGGAAGGCTTTTGTGTTTTTCCTGTTCCCTTATACACATGTATAGAAGGGTTTTATCTCATGTAGTGTTTTAATAAATAAATATCAATCCCCTTATATTTTTACCATGCCACATCTCATCCCATGGAAACCACCTAGTCTCATGGTACACAGCTCTTGTTCATCCCATTTTTAAAAAGGCGACAAAGTAACAGGTGAATTGTTCAAAGTCATACTCCCAACTACAGGCAGATCCAGAGTTATGGCCCAGGGCCCCTCATTTGCCTAGGGTGCTGTCTGTCCTGGAGTCCCTTACTCTCCTTTGGGCATGTCAACACAGATAGACTGAAGAACTTGCCTCATAATGTACACATAATGCAGTCACCTTAGCACTGAATCACCCTAGATGCAGTGATACCCACCACCACAACATCAGCCAACTTGGTTTCCATGCCTAAGTCTAGGAATCACTACCGTGTTTTTATTTAGCTTCAAAAGGTATCGTAGGGCTTGGGATATAACTGAGTAGTAGAGAACTAGCCAACACGGACAAGGCCCTGGATTCCATCCCCAGTACCAGGGAAAAACCTTTTAATCCAGCTGTTCCAAACCACTACGTCTCTTCTCCATCTACTAAGCATCACCACTCACTCACTCCTCGTACCCCCCCACTTATTATGTGTTGGATCAAAAATGTCCCCTAAAAGACTTATGCACTCAAGAGGTGGGGCTCTGGGAAAGTGATCGCCCATGGGAGAACTAGCCTCACATTCATCAGTGGATTAATCCATTGACAAGTTCACAACTTGTCAATGTGCAGTTAGGAAGGGACCTGGTGGGAGGCAGCAGGTCACCAGGAGCAGAACCTGGAGGGGACTATTCTTGTCCTCAGGTCCTTCTCTCTAGCACTCTCTGCTCTGTCTGCTCCTGGCTGCCACACAGTCAACATCTTTCCCCTGTCATGCCTTCCCTCCATTATGTTCTGCCCTGAACACAATCAGCCCTGGATTGAAATTGAGAGCTGAAATAGACCTCTTCTCCTTTAAGTATTTTGGACATTTGCTCAAAAAGATAAAATTTGGAGCAAGACGACAGTCATCCTATCCCCTTCCAGTTCCCTTGTGTCTTCTTGTATGCCCAGTTCTACAAGTACCACCCAGAGCCTCCACTAACTTCCACTTCCTGTTAATGCCCTAGACCAACACTGTCCAGCAGAAATTCAACCCAAGACAGACAGAAGTCAAAGATGCAATTTTGTGTTTTCTAGTAACCACTTTAGAAAAGATAAAGACTGGTGAAGCTTTTTAATAATATATTTAACTCAGCATACCCAAGGTATTATTTCAACGTTATATCTATATAAAAATTACTTACAACATACCTTAAATTCTCTTCACACTAAATTTTTGGAACCTGCTATGGGTATTTACACTGCTAGGTCGTCGAATTCAAACCAGTCACATTTCAAGTGCTCAGCAGCCACAACTGGCTAATATCTGCCAAGTAGTTGGATGAGACAGAATTTGATTCTTACCTCAAAGAAAATCTTAAAAATAACCTTTACATATTTGTATTTTATTGTTCTCCACCAAATGCGTGCTGCATTATGTATTTTTAAAATTTTATTGTATCTTGTGCTGCTGAAGAGGAAGCCCAGTCTCAGATATGTTGGCAAGCACTGAACTACATCCCCAGCCTTACGTACCTTGTTATTTTGAGTTATCTTCAACATACTCCATATTTCTGCTCAAGTGCAAGTCGTTTTTAATGACATAGGTCTCATCAGCAAAACACATCTCCCCACACCCAGTTCCCATCTTGCCCACTGCCTCCACACACTGTCCCTGTTCTCTGCCTCCTGCCTGTCTCCCTCCCACCTCAGTGACAGTGAACACAATGCAAGGAAGCCTGTGTCCCCACCACCACTGTACAAACACTGAAACCGCACACAATCTCTACCCCTGCTTTTGGACAATGCAGGGTCACTGATGATAACTTGCACACTTCACCTTCAAATTATAGGAAGACCTTTTGCTTCTGGTGCAAGTTATTTTTAAATGGGCTTGGTATTTACTTCTACTGGCAATACACCCAAAAAAACTACATACATGGAGTGCTTACGGTTTTTTTTTTTTTCCCAAATAAATTGGCCATACACAATCAGAAGCATCTACTTTTTAAATAAAAGAGTACACTTTCCACTTCAAAGATTTTGGTTAAAATTACAGTTTTTAGTTCTTCAGTGAAATCTCATTCCTAGCAAATGAGAAAGTGAGGGAGACACAGCTTAAGAAGTGCAATGGCCTTGCAGTAAGAAACTTTAAAGACATTATGGGTTCTTAAAGTCATGGTATAGCTTGGTTTCTTATTGTTCAAAGTATTTGCTAGCCTAATAATGACAAAGGTGCTCTCTCAACCTCCCTTCCCCAAGGCTTTAAAAGATAGCCTGTGGATGGACTGGGGAAATAGCTTAGCAGTCTAAGTACCTGCCTGGCAAGTGTAAGGACCCAGGTTTGATTTCTGCTACCACATGTGTGCTGACCCCAGAACCCTGACCACACCCTGCCAGCCAGCAAAACCGGGAGTGGTGGTGCATACCTGTAATCCCAGCACTGGGGAAGCTGAGACAGGAGGATCACTATGAGAATGAGCTGCATAGTGAGA
This sequence comes from Myocastor coypus, assembly GCA_004027025.1. Taxonomy (NCBI): domain Eukaryota; kingdom Metazoa; phylum Chordata; class Mammalia; order Rodentia; family Myocastoridae; genus Myocastor; species Myocastor coypus. The sequence goes on along the minus strand of PVJA010001705.1, from coordinate 53,277 downwards.
CCCTGCACCAAATAAATAAACAAACGAATAAAAGTTTTTTTAAAACGTATTTTAAAAAAGAAAGCATCCGGAACTTCATACATGGGAGAATTACAGGACTTGGATACTTATTGTCAGTCACTGGTCAGGTCAATGACCTTGGTATCTAGCGCTCCTGCTCAATTCGGCCTCCCCACTGACAAAAGGGAGACTGGTAGCAAACTTGCTCAAGATACCTCCTTGCCCTGGCACTCTTGAGCCCTGGGCCATTTCCTCTATTGCCATTATCCCAGATTCCTTGCTTCCTAGTACATCTCCTCCTTCCTAAAAGACAAGATGGCTGGCAGCATGGCAGTGAAAAGGGAAAAGAAAAAAATCTAAAATGAGTCACCCTTCATAAACTTGCCATCCCCTGGTCCCTAGGTATGCACTCACTGTGGCCAGTCAGCCCCTCCCGTGCAGCTTTCTGTTTGCACAGTGTTTGTTATGAACACTACTCCTGACAATGCTTACACCATCTTTTTAAAGAGCTGCTTCTAAGTACAAAGCAGTGTCCAAGTTGTGCAGCCAGACGGTCAACTTTGGCTGAGCCTGAAGAAAATCAGATCAAAACCATAGCATGTCAGTGTGGTTCTGTATGGCTTGACAAGTTAGGGAACGTAACATCAGCCCTCTAAACTTCCCACTCACCTCCTAGGGTTCTGCCCAACGCTACATTTTAACTAGCTACAAGAATCACCTCCTACCTTATACCCAAGACAGACTTCCCTCCAAGGCTGAAGTCAGGGGCCAGCTGCTGTTGGCTGTGTCTGCGCTGCTTCCGTCTGGCCTGATTTTACATGCTGCCATTTTGAAACATTAGGTTTCGGTTGCAAGTGATGCGTCTTCTAGTCAGGCATGGAGCACACCACAACACACACAACACCACCAGCAGCACCACCACACCAAGAAGTCAGACACAGGCATTAAGGTACACGCAAGCTACAATTAGACACACAAGCCACATTACTTAACTACCGTATCTGGTCAGCTTTGAGTCACCAAAAAAGGATAGTTTCCCTAGATGCAAAAGGGTGTAAAGGGCATTTTTACCCCTATTTCACCAATTCTCTAAAATTCAAGGGTCCTTCCAGTTTCACACACCTCATAGGTTAGTTATGTCGCCAAATAATCAGTCCCCGAAAATTAAAAAAAAACAAAAAGCAAACCGAGGAGGCACAGGCAAACCGAAGCGGAATCTCGAAAAGACGCGGGTGCTTTTTTAAATAAGTGCCCTGACCTCCCCAACCCACCCGGGATGCCCTGGTGCGGCCTGGGCAAAAGTTGTGTCAAGTCCTCAGCGCCGCCAGCTCGGACTGCTACAGCTGAAGAGCGGCGGCCCTACAGGGACCGAGACCTCGGTCCGCGGGCCAGGTCTGCGGGCCGGGGCCACGGCAGGCGGAGCGGGCGCGGGGCCGCGGCCGCAGGCGCCATGTTCGCCGAGCTCGCGTCGACCGCAGGTGCGTCGCCCCAGGAGGGCGGCGGGCTCGCCCCGCGCCACGAGGGGGCTGCAGGGCTGGGGTCTTACGGGCGCGCGGCTGGCAACGGCAACTTGGCCGCACCGGGAAGAAAAAGCACGAGAAGGCAGCGAAGAGCGGAGTGGGCTCATAGGGTTAAGGGGGCGCGGGGAACTGGCTGGGGCGCGGGAGGGGGCAGGCGCCCGCGCCCCGTGGCGGGGTAGCGCGTCCTGAGACCCCGCAGCTCCGATCCCCCGTCACTGCGTCCCCAGCTGAGCCCACCTCGGTGCTGTTCTGCAGATCTCCACCTCGGTGGAGCCAGAACCCCGGGTGGGCTCTGCGGGACGGCGATGGCGGACCCAGGGGAAACCTGCCCCGGGAAAGGGCGCTGCGGGCTCCCTGGACTCCGGGGCGCGGCTCACCTGCGGGCAGCCGGCTTCGGGATCGGCCCTGAAGTGCAGAGGCAACGGCCACCGAGGTGCGGGCGCGGCCGCGGGCGGGCTACTGCGGCGACATCGGGGGCTGCGGCTGCAGCTGCGAAGGCGGCGTCGGGCGCGTCCCGCTTCCCAGACTCGCGAGCTCAGGGTCCTCACCGCCCCCGCCAACAGCTGGTCGGGTCACATGACGGCGGCCCGCCCTCCGTTCGCGTCCCCTAGCGTCCATCCGCTCCACTCCCTGCGCCCGGGTGCCTGGTCTGGCCTCTAGCCGGCTGAGCTGCAAAGCTACACTCTGGCTGCTGGAGGGACACCCCGGGAGTGACTTCATCAAGAAGTGGCTCTTCCTTGCTTGATTCTGATCTCTTGGTTGCAGCTCTCCCGGGCTTCAAGGAGCGAGGCCCAGCCTCCTCCTGGCGCCTCTCCCCGCCATTTGGTCGGTGTGTTTGGGCCTTGGCGGCTGTGCAGGATTTCCCAGCCGAGAACTGTCCTGTGCCTCATATCCCGGTGGACTCCCTGATTTTAGAGAACCATACTAATAGGCAAGACCTTCGCACTTTGTGGCCAGGAGACTTTAAGAAACTCACCCTAGGTCACATAGTAAGTAGCCAAGGCAAGTTTCCATGCTGATTAGTAAGTGTATATAGGGATGTGCATGCATGTACCTCTCAGAACAATTAATGTACATGTAGGTCACCCTTCTGCAATTTATACTGCAGACACCAACACAGGGGCCAAGTGGGCACAAGCTCACTCACTGTACACTATTTGTACTAGGAAAGATTGGAAGCAGTCACCCATTAAAAGAGTTGAGGCCAGGCTTGGGTGCTCACACCTGTAATACCAGCAATCTCCAGCCCAGCTCGAGCAACTTAGCCAGACACTGTCTCAAGATTTAAAAAAAAAAAAGAAAGAAAGAAAGAAAGAAAGAAAGATTTTTTTAAAGGTCTTGGGATGTGGCTCAGTGAAAAGTCCCTGGGGTTCAATCCCTAGTTACACACACACACACACACACACACACACACACACACACACACACACACAGCACTGTACAAATTAATTAGACCACCAGTATCATGGAATGCTATACAGCTTTTTTTTTTTTTAAATGAAGATGAACTCTCATACAAAAGAGTTTCGAAAATACATAAAGTGAAAGAGTTTTTTGTTTTTTTAAGCTAGATATAGAATATTATGTGATACATTTTGGGAAGGAAAAATATGTAGATCTATGCTGATATTTGTCAATATACATAGGGTGTCTTCAGAATACATGGAAAACTGCAAACTTAGTAGATGCCACCATCTACTTGGATGAAAAGCTCAGCTGACAAGGACAGAAGGAGACTTTCTTGCATGCCTTTGTACTATTATGAGCACTTTCAGTTTGCACATGAGTGAACAGATAGCAAAAGAGAACTAAGAGAATCAGTGTAAACACTGTAGAAGAGAACATTGATTCATAGAATGTTGGGACACAAAAGTGCCTTTTGTTTGTTTATTCCAAGGAAGAAAACTGTAGCCCTGTGATTTTAAATAATCAATACTAGAAATTCCTAAAGAGCCTCTTTCTGGGGGCCCCTACAGATCTATTGAATTGAGTCTCTAAGGAACTTGCATTTTGTTTCATGAGCTCTGGTATTTCTCTTGTACCTTAAAACCTGTGAGCTACTATTTAAAAGGTCCAGTTCAATGGTACACAAGGAGTCACCACCACTAGAAAAGCAAATTCAATTCTGTGCTTTTTTGGCAGCTGTATGCATCACTTTTCATGCACAGGACAGCACTGCACCCTGTGCTCCTCCCTCTGCAAAAGGAGCCCAGGGGCAGATGAGGCTTTGGAATGCAGACATGGGTGCCTCCCAACTTACCTACTGGTCCTAGTGGTACTGGGAACTAAATCTAAAGCTTTTGAGCTGGCAAAGCATCTCAGCAGTCTCGAGTGTCAGATTAGGCAAGTTCAAGGACTGGCCTTGATCTCTGGCACCACATGCCATGCCAGCCCTGCTCCCAGGGTGGACTGAGCCAGCCACTAAATAAGTAAATACATACATACATACATACATACATACATACATAAATCTGGAGCTTTCACACTGCACCACATCCCAGTCCTCTTCTGTCTTGGGGCCATATCTCACTAAATTGCCCAGGCTAGATACAAGCTTGTGATCCTCTTGCCTCACACTCCCCCCAAGAGGGCTGAGATTACAGGCATGTGGCACCACAGCCAGCTTTGTCTTCGAGACCTGTTGGTATGCCTCCACATAGCCACAGAGACTGCATGCCAGGAGACCCAGCGTGATTACAGAGCCCTTGCTGTCCCCAGGTCTGAGTTACAAAGTTCATTACCTGCTCTGACTAACATTTATTAAGAAGTAGCAATATATTTGTCTCAGGTTGGTGTCGGATAGATAACTTCTGTTACCACTCACACACAAATAGAACTAGAAGAGCAGAAATGTACAGCAAATATGGAGCATATCAGGAAATATGAATTAGGGCTTTCACCATTGGCTTCTATCAGTGACGTGAAATTAAGCTGCCAATAAATTACAAGATCCTTGTGAGCTAGCTGTCAAGGAAAAACCATCTTAAATAGCATGCAGTTGTTACACAACCATTTATGTTTTATTTAAATGTGTGCAGACTTAAGTGCTAATAAATATAAGTGTGCCAGGTAACCCCTTCCCCACAGAAATAGACAACGATTTATCTTTTTCCAGAATTAAAAAAAACAGAACAGAGGTAGGATGGTTATTTTAGCTTTTATGAACTGCCTTGTAGGGCTCTCCACTAAGAAAGTACCACTATGGAAACATTTCTGGTTTTATTTACAACCCATAAAGTGAAAATAAGATTACCAATGAAACTGTAAACTATTCAATCCTGACAGGTTTGAAAAGTATACAATTGTATTACTTCATATTCCAACCCTTCCCTGTCTAGATTACTACTGAGAACCTTCATAGATTTTATTTTATTTTATTTTATTTGCTTTTTGAGACAGGGTCTCGCTATGCAGTTCAGGCTGGCCTTGAGCTCACTTTTGTAGCCCAGGCTGGTCTCGAACTCACAGCGATCCTCCTGCCTCAGCCTCCCAAGTGCTGGGATTACAGGCATGCGCCACCACACCCAGCTTCATAGATTTTATTCTGAATGTGAGCAATGAGTTCGTTTCTGTAACAAATCATCACAACCTTGGTGGTTTAAGGCAACAGAAACTTTATGCTCTCCTAGTTCTAAGTCAGGAAGTCTGAGATGGCAGAATGTTGTACTATATGCAGAGGCAGAATCTACTCCTTGCCAGGCCCAGTCAGTGTCTGATAGGCACCAGCATTCCTTGACTTGTGGTTGCATCACAGAAGTCTTCTAGTCCATTATCTTCCAATCTGTCCTCACATAGATTTCTGTATTAACAAATCTCCCTGTGCCTCTGGCTTCAGGATACATGGCATGGTAGTTAGGGCCCACCCTCGGTGATCTAGCCTAACTTCCCTTCTCCAATGATATTGGCAAAGACTTTTCTGCTGACGTAACATTCATAGGTTTCTGGAATTAGGGCATAGATATCTTTTATTAGGCCTTTTTTATCCTGTCATAAGTTGTGTTTTCATTTTATTTCCTATTTATATTTTCTAACTTCTCTTATTTTTTCATGGGTACTTATAACTTTCTAATTTTCAAATATTTGTGTTCAGGGGTATTACTTCTAGCTTATTCTATTTGTTTTCTTTATCAGGGCTTTCTGTGTGCTACACAAGTGCTCTACTGCTTAACTACATCCCCAACCTTAACTGATTCTAATGTAATTGTTTGAGTCACAAAAAATATATTATTTCAGCCCTTTATATGTTAGAGCTATTTGCTTTATTATTCAGATGTGGACTTTAGCATTGCATGTATACTTCAAAAACATACCTATTTTGATGTTGAGTATAGTTTTATAAAAATGAATTAGATCAAGTTGTTTGATAATTTTTCAAATCTGTTCTGTCCGTATTGATTTTTCTTTCTGTACTATTAGGAGGGAGGGTTAAACAAAATAATGAACTATAAGTGTGAACCTTTCTGTTTGTCTAAATGCTGTCATATATTTGCGTTTTATATATATGAGGTACAAACACACTTAAGGTTACAAGTTATTTTTAAATGTTTCTTTCTTAAAAACTCTGATAATATTCACTATCCAGAAGACAACTTGACCTAACTCGGTGGTTGTATGGTACTTCTTTTTTCCATCCTTTTATTTTAACCTATCTCTGGACTTACATGAGAGTAGATTATATAACTGGATTAGAATTAGATCTTGCTTTTCATTAAATGTGACATCCTTTGCTTTTTTTAATAGCTCTCCATCAGGGATAGTTTTGCCATAGAGGATATTTGGCAGTGTTGGAGACTTTGTTGTCACAATGGCAGAAGTAGGGAGGTTTCTAATGACATCTAAGTACATAGTGACCAAGGATGCTGCTAAACTTCCTGCGATACAAAGGACAGCCACTATAATCAATAATTATCTGTCCCTAACTATCAGTGGTACTAAGGCTGAGAAATTCTGCTTTAACTATTGACATTTAATGTAATTTTTTTTTTTTTTTTTTTTTTGGTACCAGGCATTGCCAGGCAGGTGCTTATACCACTGAGCTATCTCCCTGACCAATGTAATTCTTAATATTGTAGATTTTAAATATAGTATTCTGATAATTCTATTTGACCATCTCTTTAGTTTCTTTTCTTGCTCTTTACTTGGCTTATTTTCTATTGAAATTTTTATTGTTTTACTTTATAACAACTATTGATTGATTGATTGATTGATTGATTGCAGAGCCAGGGATTGAACTCAGGCCCTTGCGCTTGCCAGGCAAATGCTTATTCTACTGAGCTATCACTCCAGCCTCACAACTCTTATTTCATTAGTCATACCTCTTGTTTTATTTTGGACTGGTTATCTTAATATTTATAGTATGTACTTCAAACTTATTACTATTTTCAAATGATATAATTTCAAATATAATGCAAAAAACTTTCCATGGCATATTTTTATGTTCCCCACCACAACTGCTGTTACTTATTTTTTTTTTTTTTTTTTTTTTTTTTTTTTTTTTTTTTTTTTTTTTTTTTTTTTTTTTTTTTTTTTTTTTTTTTTTTTTTTTTTTTTTTTTTTTTTTT
>PVJA010001705.1:16055-46096 GCA_004027025.1 Myocastor coypus | reverse complement strand
ACTCTCTAGTTTTTGACTAATACCTCTTATTTCAAAAATTTAAAGGTACCATTCCATTTTTATAAGATACTGTCATGGGCTTACACAGTTTCTGCAGATAGTTTATTTTACATTATTTTTCTATTGCTGTATAGCATTTTCCCTGATGGCTGCTTTTAAAGGTTTTATTCACTTCAAAATGTGAAAAGTATGAGCATGGCATATCTTGGTACAGGACTTTTTTACAGTTTTTTTTTTCCAATTCTTTTATTGTTTAAATTTAACAATGGTTATATTACATATTTTCATCATCGGATCAGTTTAGATTAATACATATTTTTTTTACAGTTTTTATGCCACTTAGAATTCACTGAGCTTATCGGCTTAGTAGGTTTATAATTTTTATCAGTTTTTTATTGCTGTTGCTTCAAATATTTTAACCATCATCCTCCCAAATGTAGAGATTTCAATTGCATATATATTAGATGATGCATTATTATCCTGTAAATCATTAAGGTTCTGTCCATGTTCTCTCTGTGCTTCATTTTGAATAATTTCCCTTGGTATTTATTCAGATTTAGTTATCTTTTATCAGTAGTCTGTAATCTTCTATTAAATCATCAGTGAGATTTTTATAGTGGTACTATACTTTTCATCTCTTAAAGCTTGCATTTGATTCTTTTTTTATGTCACCTATTCTCATAATATGCTAATCTCATAATCTCTAATAAACTTTTATTGATTGGCTTTTCACCTGTCTCCTTGTTTGTAACTGGGATGCTAGACTTAATAAATGTTACATAATGACGTTACATATGATCTACAAAATGATAGACCATTATTCCTTAAAGATCTTAAAGATTGGGCTCTAAGCTAGCACTTACTTATCCTTTGATGCATTTGGGGCTGTTTTATAAATTGGCTCGGCCAGCCTCAGAATGATTTTCACTCTATGGTTGCTTCATCCCTATCACAAAGTGTGACACATGCAGGGTCTGCACGAATGTCCCATGTAATCAATTCAAAGGACTTCCAGTTTTGTATGAGCTTGGGATTGTTCAGTGTACAGCTCCCCAATAATTGTTCTTAGGGGTTGGCCAGATAGTTTAGTGGATTAAGTCACCTGCTTAGGCAGATGCACAGATGTGGTTTGATCCCCACCATGTTATGCCAGCCCTGCCCCCAAGGCACACTGAGATGGTGACTGAGACTGGGCCTGGTGATATGCACCTGTATTCCCAGAGCCTGGGAGGCTGAAAACAGGAGGATCACTACAAGTTGAATCTACATAGTGAAGCGTTGCAGACCCTATATTAAAAACATTAGGAAAAAATTTAAAATAAAAAAAATTATTCTTTCCCCAGAAGCTATTCTTTGTCCAGCTTGTGGTATTTCGCTGTCTGCATGCACAGCTAGGTATTCAAGTAGTGTCTCCAGGGGAAATTTTCTGAAGTTCTTTCTGCAATGTAGTTTTCTGTTTCCAGTGTACTGCCTCACAAAATCTAGCTGCCCTGACCTCCCTAAATTTTTCTTAATCTGTTGCTTCAACTCAGCAGGGTAACAGCCTCTGTTTAGTCTCCTTTCAGTTTATTTTTTGGGGGGGGTTTTGTTTTGTTTTGGAGCTGGGGTCTTGTTCTCTTGCCCCTTCTTATTTCATAGTCCTGTCCTCAGCCATCCTTTTGCGTCATCCTCCCCAGTGCTGGGACTACACGCAGGCACCGTATGCCTGGCTTTTTTCCTTTCATTTTGCTTCCAAGCAGAAAACTGGTCAACTGATTGTTGATCTTAGCTCATTCTGTGTTTTGTCTTGAGAATCACAATCCAGCTTTGCCTAGTGCTCCGTGTATTTTCATATATTTTTCCTGATTTCCTAATTGTTTGCAATAGGACAACTGGTGCCATGATAGTTTTCCTTCCTAAGATCACTAATTTTAATGTCATGAAAAACAATCAAACTTCCTCATACAGAATCAACTAGATTCATTATTTTAAGAATTTCAAAGACAGTCTACTTGCAGAACTTTTTCATGCTAGCATTAAGAAACTTTTATCCAACACACAAACCAGGAATTTCACTATTGCTAAAGGATAAAGGGATGTGTGTGTGTCATAGTGTCTCCTCTCAAGAATTGTAGTCCCACATCCAGAAGGCTGGGGCAGCATGAGTTCAAGGCTCCCGTGGGCTATACAGTGAGACTCTGTGTCAAAAAAATAAAACAGAAGAGAGAGGGAGAGAAGAGAAATTCAGAGGGAAGCAAATTAAATATTAAGGTAATAGTCACCCCTTAATAATACATCTGTGGGAATTTGTTCTTAGAACCCATCTGATTACCAAGATCCACAGAGGCTCGGTTTCCGTATATGATAACAGTATCTGCATACAACCTAATTACATCTTTTGCATACTTTGTCTAATATGCATAACTAACACAATGTAAATGCCATGTAAATAGTTATCATACTGTATTGTTGAAATAATGGCTAGAAACAATCTGCATATTCAGTACAGGTACAATTTTAAAAATTTATGCTGTATCCTTGATTGAATACAAGTATGTGGAACCTGAGAATACTGAGAACTGGCCGTACTTCTGTGTGTGTGTGTGTGTGTGTGTGTGTGTGTGTCTGTGTGTGTGTGTGTGCATATTTATTGTACGTTGCCTTCTGAGTGGCATGAGGGTTATGCACAGAGGAATATGTTGAATTAGAAACAAAACAGAGGGCCAGCGAGATGGCTCAGCTGTGTAAAGCACCTGCTTAGGCAAATTTAGGCAACTGCAGGGACCGCAGTTCAATCCCCAGCACCACATGCTATGTCAGCCCTACCCCAAGACAAGTGGCTGAGCCAGTCATAAAAAAAAAAAAACAGAAATACATTGAATTAGAATAATGAGAAATGTAAATAAGTTTAAAAGATAGTCATGAGAATTACCTAAACATAGACAAGTTTTTAAAATTTCTTGATTTTTGCCTTTTCTTCTGATCAGTATTATCAAATGTCTAAAGAATCCTACGCAGTGGTTCTGAGATACATATGTGTAACTGAGAAATGCCTTTAGCATATTGTGCATGGAGATATTTTCTACTTAATGCTCCTTTTAGTGTATAATGATAGGAGAACAAAAAAAGACCTGTCATGGGCTAAATCTCATGGGGACGAACTAGACAGCATGATGCGATGGAGACACTTACGCCTGGGTAAGAAAGCCTAATTGCCTTGTGCATCATTTTTGAGAAGCAAAGGACAGAGCTGACAGTAAGGCCCAGAAAAGATGAGAATAAAAAGCAGTAGTTAAGATTAGTCAGCCACCTGTCTTCATCTTATGACAGCAGTGTTTAGGAGGTTAGTTTGTGAATTTGGTTGCCATAGTAACAGACCTTTAGAATGCCCTCAAATCAATTTGGAGAATTACTGCCCATGTTGAGTATAAGCAAATAGATTGTTCAGTTGCTAAAATCTTTCTCTGAAATTATTTTAGAATTTAAATGACCCTTCAGGCCCTGTGAATATGTAATTTAGATAGCTATAAATTGCATTTTGACAAAAGGAAGCTTTAAAATCATATTATTATTATTATTAGGTGATGAATTTAGAAATGTATTCATCTATGTCATTTCAGTGAATAGCTACTAGTAATTTTAAATAGTCTATGAATGTTTTAGACCTAGCTCTAAACACACATTTATTATATATGCATCATACTCATTGCTATGCATTTAGGAATTATTTGTGATTCAGCTAATTGTGTGTATAATTTAAGGGGAACACTGAATTTGGTCTTGGCATCATCAAAGGGCATACCAGATAGTGAAATTTATGACTTTCAACCTAACCCTTCTTTACTGATGCAAATGCTACACATATTATACATAATATATGCCATACTAGGTAAATGTTCTATGACTATTTTTTTTCTTCTGCTCACTTGTATGGAAAACATCTAACATCCTAAATACAGTATTAAAATAGGACTTGTTTTTAATACCTCCGATAACTGAAGCCACTTTTAGTAGATTATTAAGAATTGTACATGCTGAGTTTCTTATCATCTTCAATTATAACAGCATTGCTTACTTAGGATAATGTCACTTTAACAGAGATTACCATTATTATTTTCTACTTCTTCAGTGAACTAAATAATCTTACACTGCTGTAGAAATTTTCAGTTACAGGAAGATTTTTATGATGAGAGAATTTAAAGACTATGCTCAAAAACATTTATAAGTAAAAATTGTTTCACTGTCAAATTTATTGGAGAATTTCTTTATTTTTACCATAGAAACAAAGAAAAGGTTGAGCATTAAGATTTATTAGAAAATGTGAAAAATTGGCAGATCCCTAGAGATAATGGACCGATGTAGCTTAGCATGGGGAGCTTGAGTAATGGTGGGGGAGTCACTGTTAATGTATGCAAGGGTATTTCTGAAGTGATAAAAGCATCCTATAACTAATTGCGTTGGTGGTTGTACAACTCTTGAATGCACTAAAACTTATCAAGCTATAAAAAAAACATTGTACTACATATTTCCTTTACAAAAATATAAAGTAATCCCATTCCCTTGAAAAGAAGTATTAGAAATCTTGGAACAACACCCCAATCAGAGGAAATAGGTCACTGACAAAGAGTCACTAGTTTTAAAGATTCTACTACTATAGCAATAAAGTGTTAAAAAAAAAAATACTGGCAGTAGAGTTGACTTATTGCTTGGTCTTAATGGAAAAACCAATTAGCTTTAGTGAGCTTCTTAGTTTTCTTCATAGATAACGATGTAAAACATAAGACCTTGTGTACTTCCTTCCATGACAAGAAAAAAATACATATAACATCTTGTGAAAGACTATATGCCTTATAAAATTTAACCAAAAGAATACAAGTAAATATTCTCAAATATTGATAGAAAAATAGTATGAAAAAATAATTATGCTCTGGAAAAACTTTGCGATTTTAAATGGGAATTTCATTGCAGGACCCCTTTTTAAAATTCTTCCATTTTCTTCCAAAAAAAAAGATGTTAAACTCTTATCTAAAGCAAATCTCGGGCCTGGCAGGATGGCTCAGTGGTCTAAAGTGCCTGCTGAGGAAAGCTTGCGTGGCTGCAGGGACCAAGGTTCGATCCCCGACACCACATGCTGCGCCAGCCCTGCCCTCAGGGCAGGCTGAGCCGGCCATAAAAAGAAATAAATAAACAAAAGTTCTGAAACAAGAAAAAAAATTAAAAAATAAAAAACAAAAATAAAGCAAATCTCCTTTTATTTGCACTACTATTCCTATTGGTACCCATGTAAGTTTATTGACTTAATTTAGCTCCTAAAAACATTTTAAAAATCCAGATGCCTTTAACAGAATGTATTCTACAGAAAAATAGTTACATAATTCCAAGAAATGTAAGCATAATGGAAAAGAGCCACTAATATGTGGTTGATTGTTACAACATTTTAGTCTCTTAACAAGAAATAAAAAATAGATTCAGATTCACATTAACATAACATGTACTCTGGCAGAGTAAGTCCAACAGAGAAATGAGAAGAAGCTAGATAAGAAACTGGAACTCAGCCCCAAAGGTCTTTGTACCTTTATCTTTGTAATAATGAAAACTGTCCCTCAATGCCTCAATTTACACTGTGCATAAACACTTTTTACTGCGACTGTTTGCTGAAGAGAACATCATCTTCATCCTACTGCAGTATGGCACTTTAAATTAGTGAAGTAACTTGTAAATTCCCAGAATTTACAAATTATATTCCCCAAGTGAGATATAATTTAGCTGTTACCAGAGACCAAGGGGACACCATTCACTTTACTACGAATTTTTAAAGAAAAACCTCAGCAGTGGCCCGGCAGGATGGCTCAGTGGTCTAAAGCGCCTGCTTAGGAAAGCTTGGGCGGCTGCAGGGACCACGGTTCGATCCCCGGCACCACATGCTGCGCCAGCCCTGCCCTTAGGGCAGGCTGAGCCGGCCATAAAAATAAAAATAAACAAAAGTTCTGAAACAAGAAAAAAAATAATAAAATTTAAAAAAGAAAAGAAAAACCTCAGCAAATATCTCATGTCATTTGTTTCTAGATCATCATAAAACAAAATTAATGTTAGTCTAGCTCACAGGCACTTAAGCTGACTTTATAGGTTATTGGCTGACTCATACACACTGAAGTCATCCATTTTATACCAGAGGCTGTAAAAGCAGTTCAGGAACATAAAGATCTGGTAAACAAAAGAAATCCACAGATAGTAACTGTGTGTTGCAGATCTGTTAGCATCTTCCAATTGTTTTCACCCCTTTTCCTAGCAATAACCTAAGAACATCAAAATGTGCCATTTAATCCCTTCAGCAAATCTGAAGCTAAAAGGTGAAAGATTATTATTGAAGTTGCAAGAGAACTACCTGTAGCAGGAAATTCTATTCAGGAGTGAAACATGGATGTGTGGGCTAAGTATTGAGCAACAGACTCCAAACATACAAAAAAATCTTCACTGCAAGACAAAGAAAAGTTTTCAGAAAGAGATTCATAGGCACCCAGTGGGATGGCTCAGTGGTCTAAAGCCCCTGTTTGGGAAAGCTTGGCCGGCTTCAAGGACCACGGTTCGATCCCCGGCACCACATGCTGCGCCAGCCCTGCCCTCGGGGCGGGCTGAGCTGGCCATAAAAATGAGTGAATAAACAAACAAAGGTTCTGAAACAAGAAAAAAAAATAAATAAAAATTAAAATTAAAAAAGAAAGAGATTCATGTACTAGTAAGAGAATTTCAATTGTTATCTTTGATATAAAACTATAGATTATGTACATACATACCTATGTGCATATTATAGGTTGTATACTATATGTTGCTTATCCAGCATCCAAAAGCTGATGAGATGTCAGCTTTCAGAGTTCTTTATTTTTAATATCTGCACAGACTACCAGTTGAGCAACCCTAATCTGAAAATCCCAAATCTACCATTTGGGATTTCTGCAACCTGAAGCAAGGAATTACCACAGCAAAGATGCTAGACAAGCACTCTACCACTAGAGCATGTCCCCTAAGCCCCACAAATTTCCCTTTATAATAAAGATTCCAAATCCATATGTCAGAATATATGAATTTCTTGGTTTGGGGGGATGATAACCATGATGGTTGAGTGCTCCTGCCACTGTGTGAGATCTGTCGCCCTCCAAACCTAGTGACAAAGTCTACATATTACCAGTTGATGTCTGAAAGGCAAGAGGGGTGAGAATATGTGGATGTCATTATACTAAAGGGAATTTAAAAATCCTACTATTAAGAATATTCATATATAAAATGGAAATACTATACTACTAATGCTTTCAAATGAACATATGAATTTATAATCATGCTTGAAATTTTAGATTTTATTTTTTTAATCATTTATTTATTTGGTACAGGGTCTCACCACACAGCTTGGACTCATGGTGATCCTCCTGTCTCAGCCTCCCCAGCGCTTAGATTATAGCCATCCACCACCAAGCCCAGTTTCAGAGCTGGCATGGCATGCCTGCAGTCCCAGGTCCTGTGTGGCATGCAATACTGAAGAGCAAACCTGGGTCCTTGAGCTTACCAGGCAGGCACTTCGACCACCAAGCTATCTCCCCATCCTGACATTTTAGGTTTTTAACTTATGCTATAGTAGGTACAAAGGAAAAATGGTCCAGTGTTCTGCATCTCCAGAAAAAAAATTCTTTGTTATTTTTCCCTAGGATTATTATGATAATGCTAATTTACTTTTTAATAAAAAGGTGAGTGGGGCCCGGCGGGATGGCTCAGTGGTCTAAAGCCTCTGCTTGGGAACGCTCGGGAGGCTTCAGGGACCACGGTTCAATCCCCAGCACCACATGCTGCGCCAGCCCTGCCCTCGGGGCGGGCTGAGCCGGCCATAAAAATGAATGAATAAACAGCAGGGGTTCTGAAACAAGAAATAAATACATACATACATACATACATACATACATACATACATACATACATAAATAAAATTTTTTTAAAAAGGTGAGTAAAGTTTTTTTTCCCTTATAATAGGCCATAGCATTCCTTCTTCCTTTACAATGCCAAACACTGAGAAGTTACCCATATACTTAATTCAGGGAGATGTGACAGCAGGCTGAAATCTTAGCCATAACCAATATCCTATATCATCAGTGAAAGTACAACTTCATTCCTGCGAAGAAAAATCCAAATGGCTAGCTATTTCATATAAACCAGAAATCGTTGTTTCTTATTACTTTTATGACAACCCAACAGTTCATTTGATCACATATGGCATTTTATAGCATTTATTTACTCAGTAGGCATAAACAATTATGATGTCCACTTGTTATATACACAATAAAATCCCAAACCAAAACACCATTAATAACCTCTTCTTCCTATAAAAATCCCTGAAAAAATAAATGTTTTCTCCCTTGTTAGAAGTTCACTATGAGGGGCCCAGCGGGATGGCTCAGTGGTCTAAAGCGCCTGCTTGGGAAAGCTTGGACGGCTTCAGGGACCGCGGTTCGATCCTGGGCACCACATGCTGCACCAGCCCTGCCCTCGGGGCGGGCTGAGCCGGCCATAAAAATGAGTGAATAAACAAACAAAGGTTCTGAAACAAACTAAATAAATAAATAAATAATTCTTTAAAAAAAAAAAAAGAAGTTCACTATGAATAATTACCCTTAAGGCTCAAGACTTAATGTTAATCTCAGAATAGTTTAAACCAAACCACAGCTTTCCTAACAAATATAGTTCAATAGAGTGCACAGTTAGAGGCAAACTCTAAGGGTCACTGTACCCCTTTCTTTACATTATCTGTCAATCTTCCTCACTTGCTTTTACCATAAAACCTAGGTAACGAGAGGGCTGGTGTGTTGCTGAGTGATTGAACACATGCTTAGCATGCTCAAGACTTTGGGTTTCAACCCCCATCCCATACCTTAGAGAGAAAGAGAGAGAGGGAGAGAGAGAGAGCTATTGAGATTAATGCTTTAAGATTTTTTTATAAAATCAGTTATTTCACAAATAAACTTTATTTTTGAAGACTACCACAACACAGTCATACAGATCTAAATATGACAAACAGAACAGTATTAGTTAAATTACATACATGTGAAGTCACAGTTCATGGCTGAACATTCTCACATTATTGGAAGGATGTAAATAGCTATAACAAAAGTTTGATAACTGAAGAACAACCATAATGTATGTATGTGGTTATGTATTCAAATACTTGGATGAGCATTGATGTAAATTCATACTAGATGACTAAGCCAAAAACATATTTTTAACTTTTTTTGCTCCACCATACATGGCACTAGTAATGTCTATATGAAGTACCATAGGACAAGCTACCTCTCCACATGCTGCAATATAAGTCTTTCTGTATCATGGTTTTCTTCTGTACCTCTCCAAGTTCAGGTAGACATCAGTGACAATAATTTGCAAGACAGAGCTATTTTCTTCTGAGGAAGGCATTATATTCTTCCCAAGAGCTTCATGCTTTAGTGAGGAAAAGCTCAATATATAATCAGTGAAAGTAGTCTCCATATTATATAATTGTTCATCACCCTTTAAAATAAAAACTATGGTGCTAAGCAATAATACAAGATCTAAGACATTCACAAGGAATCTCTAACTGCTTGGGATGTCTGAGGCCATTCAGAGCTAACTCCTAAAATGATTTTTGTAAAACCAAAGCCATTCCTGAATCATGTGAAGAAGTCTCATATTCCAGAGACAGCCAGAAAACCGTTCTCAAAGGGTATGCATCAAAAGTCAACAATGGAGAGCAAATCTGAGAAAATTAGGTGTAAGGGATTCAAATAAACTTACTATGTTTTAGTAAAAGGCAGTAAGAAGACATTGAATGAGGGGGCTGAAAATTAGTCCTACAGATCAGCTGCTGACCTTGGACATCACCATTAGTTTTTCTGAATGACAATTTTTCCATCTATAAAGCAGGCAAAAGAAATATTTTTTCATAGATTTCGGAGTAGTGAAAATCAAAGACAACAATGCACCTTTAGAGGCTTGGTGGTGGAGTGCCTGCCTAGCACACAGGAGGCCTTTGTTTCTATCCCCAGCACTATGAGTAATAACAGTGCACTTACTATGATTTTGTGAACTATAAAGGGCTATTCTTAACAAATACTTAAAGACTTTTTTAAGTATTAAGACTAAAATTTGAGATAAATTTGAGATAAAACTATAAAATCATCCCATTTTTTTTTTAACCCAGGATAGGCACTTATTCAATAGTAGCTTCTGTAGATCTGCCGTCTATTCCCCCACTCTGGTGCTGAGGATTGAGCCTGGGACTTTTGCACTTGCCTGGCAAGCATCCTCCCACTGAGTTATGCCTTCAGTCTTTTTAATTTTACTTTATGATGGGCTCTTATTAAATTGCCCAGGCTAGCTTTAAACTTGAGATCCTCTTGCCTTACCCTCTGAAGTGCCTGGGATTACAGGTGTGCCCCCCCATGCTTGGAGCTGCTTCATGAGAAAATTCTGGCTTTGTAGTTTTACTTATGATGTAATGTTATTATAATATTACATACTAGTTGAGGTTTGTGTTTATTTATTTTTGTTTGTTTATTTGTTGTGCTAGGGGTGGAATCCAAAGCCTTTACACTGAGCTCTATCCCCAAACCTATTGTATTTTGAGAAACCATCTTAATAAATCACTAAGTTCCCCAAGTTGGACTTGACTTTGTAATCCTTCTGCCTCAGCTTCCCAACATGCTTGGATTATAGGACTGTATTACCATGCAAGACTACTTGTATTTTTCCTCATTAAAGGACCACATGAGTAAGTTACTATCCTTCAAAACTAAACATTAAAGCTAAGTGTGTTGGCCCATGCCTAAAATCCCAGCACTCTGGGAGGCTGAGACAGATGGATTGCAAGTTCAAATCTAGCCTTGACAATTCAGAAATGTAGCAAGACTCTATCTCAAAGTAAAAATAAAATAAAATTAAAAAGGGAGGGGATGGATGTTAAATTCTGTTTGTCTTCGTAGGTCATTACTTATTACAAAAAAAACCTTATTTATTTTTAGTCCTAAACAGAATGTTCCAGTGCACACATACCCAGAGATTGTTCCTCACTTCTGTGTTGCAGTAAAGCAGTAACTGTGAACAAAAAGTCTGCCATTTTCTTCCCATCTTCAGGCAGCGTCTCAAAAACAGTTCAAGACAAACTATTTCGTTATAACATGAAAACAATAAGCTTTGGGATATCGTAAAAGGCTTTTTAAATGTCAGTACCTAACTTTGAAAATATAGAGGGAAGGAGAAACACAAGATATTGACTTAGGCAATAACCTGGTCTTGGATGGCGGCATGGTGCTGGCGGCAATATTTGAAAATTACAAATGACACAGTGTGAGAGTGAAAAATGGCCCAGAAGTTTACTAGGCAAAAAAAAAAAAAAATTGTTCCTTCCTAATAACTTACCAGGAAGAAGTATTTAGAAACCCTAAAGGATTCTTCAAATAACAGTTGGAAAAATAATATAAAAATTTTAAAAAGCAAAAACAGAACATTTAAATTTTTTCTTTAAAGACAACTCTTCTTTCAACATAGATGCTATAT
This sequence comes from Myocastor coypus, assembly GCA_004027025.1. NCBI lineage: Eukaryota > Metazoa > Chordata > Mammalia > Rodentia > Myocastoridae > Myocastor > Myocastor coypus. The sequence continues at coordinate 34,549 of PVJA010001705.1, read as the reverse complement.
AAAATGGGAAAGCATAGCTATAACTCGTCATGTATATACGTAAACTCTCTGGCAGATATAAATCCATCTTTGTCTTCATCTTCTTTATCAAAAATATCTTCCACCAAAACATCATGATGACTTTCATTCACTAGTGCACCATGCTTTTCAAACTCCTTCTTTAAATACATTTTGACCTAGAAAACAATGGCTCTCATCAACAACTTTTATTCAGCACATTCCCACACTAAGTCAATCAGTATCATAGATGCGGACTAGTAGTTCAGTTATAACCATCTGTAACAACTACTAAGCAACTACTTTACGATACATTTCTAATTGGCTTTTGTTACCTCAAAACCATACCATGAAAGCATCCTTTATTTTTTTTATGTTTATTTAAACTGGAAAACTGGCCGGGCATGGTGGCTCATGCCTGTAATCCTAGCACTCGGGAGGCTGAGGCAGGAGGTTTGGTGTGAGTTCGAGACCAGCCTGGGCTACAAAAGTGAGCTCAAGGCCAGCCTCAACCACATAGTGAGACCCTGCCTCAAAAAAAAAAAAAAAAAAAAAAAAAAAAAAAAAAAAAAAAAAAAAAAAAAAAAAAAAAAAAAAAAAAAAAAAAAACTGGAAAACTGCTTTTATTCTTGCTGACTTACACCAGAAAATCCACATTTTATATAATAATTCATTGTTTACAACAGACTTACATTTTAAGTTAAGTTGTACATTAATGCCCTATGACTCCAAATTATATTTATTATTCTTATTCAAGTCTGAAGAAAATGATTATTAAGTTCTACACACAGCAGTCACCTTGTATAATATTTAGTTTAAGGACCTATGCCCACATAATTAAGAATAGTTAATACCAAACTGTTCTGACACCTGATTATGTTCCTTATTCAGGATACCAGCAGTAAATTTGTAAAATTAAACTAGGGTACATCTATATCCTATAAAAACATTGCAAAACAGAGTAAACACTAACATTAAAATGTTACTAAATTTCAACTTCATTATGCTATCTTATTCAAGTAAGTTTTCAAAATCCTTGGTTAACTGAGATAATTAAAAATAACTTGATGTAGAGTGTATTATTAAAGTTTGTCGCCAGGCATGGTGGCACATGCCTGTAATCCCAGCACTTGGGAGGCTGAAGCAGGAGGATTGCTGCAAATTCGAGACCAGGCTGGGCTACAAAAGTGAGCTCAAGGCCAGCCTGAACTGCATAGCAAGACCCTGCCTCAAAAAGACTAAATAAATAAATAAATAAATAAATAAATAAAGTTTGTCTAGCAGTTCAAGATGGCTTCAGAATATAACTTCTATAATATTCTATATATTACATTTTTTTCTGTGAGGCTAGGCTAATGTATACCATGGCAAGACATCTAGGCTAATACATACATCTGGACTAGATAAGACATCAAAATTACTGAACAAAATATACTTTTAAATCAATAAATACTTCATGAATATCCCTGAAATTATCAATATCATTACCAAAAATCTTCCAGGATTTTTAAGATTTTATTTCATAAATACAGTTTTATAGTTTACAGGGGGAAAAATATTGTCTTTTTTTCTGGTCTTTTACTGAGCAAGGTCATTTAAAAACCAATTATGGTACATGTTTCCTTGCATAATAAAAATCTATAATTTTTATTTTCCAAACTAAGAAATACACTAATTAAAATCTAATAATTTTGAAATGTCACTATGTCCTTTTCAAAACTTTGTAAGTTTTTCTTATCAAGATATTTTAGGGGCTGGGGAGATAGCTCCGAGGCAAGTGCAAGGTCGTGAGTTCGAACCCTGGTCCCCCCCCCCCAAAAAAAAAAGATATTTTAATCATTTATGTACTTAAATTAAATTAAGAGGAGAAAACTGTATTTTTCAAAAATAAAAATTACTTCCTAATATGCTAGGTTAAAAAAAAAAAACTATTCATTTTCGTTTGTGTTCCACTGAAGACATTACTGAAATCTGCCCAATGTTTTATTTTGGTGTGTTCTACTATGGAATTCTTTAAAATTTTTATTTGTGTTGTTACTATTGTTTGTTTTTTTTTACTGTTGGTCATTAAGCCTAGGACCTCAAGCATGTTAAACATGTCATCTATAACTGAGATACATCTCATCCCAAAATGTTTTAAGATAGGTTATGGCTAGAGTTCTTTCATTTGGACCCTGTTCTCTTTCTGTTTAGAAGCACTTTTGACTGCAGTCTCCCAAGAACAACTGCCCAGTTACCATCTATCATGGCTTAGATATGGGGTGTCCTCCAAGGGCCTCATGAGCTTTGGGAAGGTGAATGCATTGTGGCAGCTGCTGTGCTTATCAGTGTGTTCATCCACACAAGAGTTCAGGGCTAAATGTATCTTAGGTAATGGGGCCTAGTTGGAGGTGGGTCACTGGAGGTGTGACCTGGAATGCTTTATCTCCTTCAGCCCTCACCCACCTCCTCCACCTCCATCTGTCTCTGCTTCCTTGCCTCCTTTGTGTGAGCACCTTTCTTCCTCTGGATCCTTCCACCATGCTGCTTCTGCCTTGGAGCTGGGTGACCATGCAAGAACTCAGACTTCTGAAACTGGGGGCCAAAATATATCCCTCCTCCTATAAGTCTCAGCTGTCAGGTACTACATCTCACTGATAGCAATGTGACTAAGGCGCTGTCTCTTCTCTCTCATAAGTTCTCATTGATCATATAACTCCTAATAGCTAAATCTTAGAATCAAAAGCAGTCATCTATCAACAGATGACAAATAAACTGTGATTGATAGACAGACAGATAGATAGATAGATAGATAGATAGATAGATAGATAGATACTACTCTACCATAAAGAAGAATAAATTTGAGCTATTTTTTAGGAAAATGAGTGCACCTTGAGATGATAATGTTAAATAAATAAATCAGACACAGAATTTTAAATACTGCATGACTTCTTTTACATTAAAAAGAGAAGTATAGGGCCCGGCAGGATGGCTCAGTGGTCTAAAGCGCCTGCTTGAGAAAGCTTGGACGGCTTCTGGGACCGCGGTTCGATCCCTGGCACCACATGCTGCGCCAGCCCTGCCATCGGGTCAGGCTGAGCTGGCCATAAAAATGAGTGAATAAACAAACAAAGGTTCTGAAACAAGAAAAAAAATAAATAAATAAAATAAAAATCTCTTTAAAAAAAAGAGAAGTATAAATAATTTAAAGAGCAAAATAAAAGTTTCACACTAGAAAACTAAGAGATACAACTTTTGCAAATGGGAGCTGGACATGGTGGTGCACACCTGCAATCCCAGCACTTGGGAGGTTGAGCTAGGAGGAGCATTGTGAGTTTGAGACTATCCTGGGCTACATAGTGAGCTCAAGCCCAACCTGATCTACATAATGAGACACTGTCTCAAAAATGAAAACAAAACAAAACAAAGATTGGAAAATGGGATAGAAGGAGCAGGCAGGAGAACAGAAGATGAAAAGAATTAAGATCCATTATAGGGCTGGGAAGATAGCAGGGTGGTATCTATCTGGCAAGTGCAAGGACCTGAGTTCGATCCCCAAGACTACATGCTTGGCCAGCGCTACACGGAGCCAGCCGCTGAAACCAGGCATGGTGATGCACACCTATAAGCCAGTGCAGGGGAGGCTCAGACCGGAGGATTACTAGGACTCTGGGCTGCATATCAAGACTCCAAACCAAATAAGTAAATGAATACATAAATTAGATTAAAAATTTTTTTAAAGATTCATTGTATACAAGCATCATCTACCCCCCACAATGAATGTAATCATTATGCAACGCAAACATGTTCTAATCATTTAAAAAAAATCTTCCAATACTCCTATGGTTTTACAATCACACTGATTATTTCTCAAGAACTCTCTATATCCATAAGAAAATCAATAAATCACAGGCATCTTCCTGCAGTACAATACAGACTACAGTGAGCCAGGATTCCTTCTATAGGTGTCAGTGTCTTCCACACAGGGGGAGGTGGTATGTGTCCTTGGCCCATGTCTTTCACATATTGGAACAAAGTTCTATGAGGATGATAAATTACTAAGAATAGTCCATATGTCTAGAAGATGGAATTCTTACAGGATTTAACCAATAAGAAAGTTCTTTTGAGAAGACATGTGAAAATCTGATTTTTAAAATTTGTTTGTAGTACTGGATATTGAACCCAAGGCCTTCACACTGAGCTACTTCCCCAGGCCACACTTTCTTTTTTTTTTTTTTTCAGCAGAGTCTTGCTAAGTGGCTAAATTGTCCAGGCTGAACTTGAAATTATAATCCTCCTGCCTTAGTCTCCCATAGTGCTGTAATTACAGGAATGCATTACCATAACTGGTGAAAATCTGACCTTTGTTTTTTAACAGGGTTTTACTACATAGCTGGGACTCACAGTGATCCTCCTGTTTTCAGCCTCCCCAGTTCTGGGATTACAGAAGTGTGCCACCATGCCAGGACTTGGTCATTGACTTGGTGCACCTCGGGGGCAGGGCCAGCACCACATGTGGTACTGGGAATCGGACCCTGGTCCCTGTGCCTAAATAGGCACTTAGCTGAGCTATCTCACCAGCCCTTTCTTTCTTCTTTAATTTTTTTAAAAATCTGACTTTTAATACAGAAATAGAACTAGAAATCAATCTTGTGTTTGAGACTACTCCAATTTCCTCAGTTACAAGTGTGTACCACACTGCCAACCTGAATGGTGCTTTTTAAGCCTCAATATATTTCTTCTTGAAACAGTGCCTGCTATGAAAAAGTCAACTTTCATAGCATTAGTGTCTTAATTACTTTTTCACTACTATGACAAAATACCCAACACCTACAAGTTAAGGTAGGAAAGGGTTCTTTAGCTCACAGTTTATAGAGGTTTTAGTCCATAATCACCTGGCTCCAATGTACAGCGGCATAGCAGGAAGCCTCACAGAGGAAAAGCAGTTCATGGCAGGTAGAAGGTAGCAAAGCAACAGGGGACGACCAACCCTCTTTCTGTCTCATATCTTATCCAGGCTGCTTAGAGTGGGTATCGCTCACACCCTTAACCTAATGCCCTCAATCCTAACACTACACCATGAATCAATTCCAGAGTCACAATTCTAGATCCAGCCACCTCTGAAAAAGCCCCACTTCTGACCACATGAGGCTTTGGGGAGACACCTGAACACAAGCTATAGTAATAAATATTTTAAGAAAATGTATATATAATATTTTCCTTAATTAAAAATAAGTTTTCATTAAATATTTTTTCAAACCAATGAGCTACCAAAGAACAAAAATCCATAGGTAGAAGACAAGGTCACCTCATGTTTAGAGAGTTTCCAGTCATCATTGAGATCCATTTCTTGGAATGACTCATGGGATCTTGGTCCATTTCGAATCTCCAAGAGGTCGATGTTGAATATCAGTGTGCTCTCTGGGGGGATTTTACCTGACAGTAAGAGAGAAGTGGCACACTTTTATTTAAAAGTTGTTTATTGTTGTGTTTTTGTTTTGCAGTGCTGGAGATAGAACTCAGGATTTCAAGCACAAGAGGCATGTGCTCAACCACTCAGCTACACTTCCAGCCTCCAAAAACTATGGTCCTGAGGCTCTTAACTGACTTAAAGAAACAGCCTTTCTAAAAATGTCATGTGGTGAAAATTACTCACATGCTATAATTACATTTTACTTCGACAAACAGACTAAAAAAGGAATAATCCAAAACAATAAAGCAAAAGCCTTCTGTTTTTAAGCTTAGTAATTAAACACAGACACACACACATTTATCCAATAGCTTGGATGTTAAATTTAAAATATAAATAAGATACTACAGCTTATATGCCAAGAATAATTAAAGGGCTTTAACTAATACTGAGTTATTATCTCAAGTGATTTATTAACTTTGGGTTCAGAAAGTCTTGGTGTACAGGTACATAGTATGGGACTGTTATTTCTACCATGGGGTAGAAGCATGTAATTGAATGATTCCTGGTGTCAGACTCAGGAGCTGAAATTCAAATTTGCCCTTCTCTAAGCTTCAGTGTCCTCATCAGTAAGGCATAGATGATAATATCTTGTACCTTAAGAGCCCAAATATTCAACATTATGCTTAATAAATCTCAAGATCTTAAGAACATATGTTACTGAGAATTATTTTATTATAGGCTTTAAAAACAATATAGGAAAGTTCAAATATTTCAATAAGTTAGTCAACATCTTCTCTGACATAAAAATAATATATATGTTTCAGGCATTTCAATAGAAGAGAGAAAAGGGAGATAATTTTTTTAACTATGAAAAGAGCTTTGTTAGAGTTCCTGGGTAGTGAAAAATGATAACCAACCAACCAAAAAATCTTTCTAGGAAGTCTAAAAAAGTATTTTCTTTTTTAAACTTGTTTCTCATGGTGCCCTGCAGGATAGCTCAATGGTCTAAAGCACCTGCTTAGGAAAGCTTAGGCGGCTGCAGGGACCACTGTTTGATCCCCAGCACCATATGCTGCGCCAGCCCTACCCTCAAGGCAGGCTGAGCCGGCCATAAAAATAAATAAAATAAATAAACAAACAACAGTTCTGAAACAGGAAAAAAAAATAAAGAAACTTGTTTCCTTATAGCTATATTTAGCATAAAAATCTAAGTAAACTAGTTAACTATTTCTGAGTTCTCCCCCTCATCCCCTCCCTATCTACTTGAAAGAGCATTTGTAAGTTTAAAAGAGCAACACTTACATTGTGAGCCAAAGCTTACCGTTCCAGATGGAGACAGAGAAGAGACATGCACTAGATGGCTGATAAAGCCGGTATCTTTCCAAGAAGGCATGCAAGCAAGTACTAAAACACTATGAGATCAGGGTTAAATATACATTAGGAAAATTAGTTTTGTGGCACTCAGATTGAAGGAGATGACTATATTACGAAGTAAACATGAGTAGGGGGCTTTCAGGTTTAGCACAGTGGTTTTAGAGCCTGTGTGTGCAATCCTAGTCAGGCACAGGGGACTGCAATTCAATTCACATACCCACCCATAAGGCAGACTGAGCCAGCCAAAAGAAAAAAGCCCTTCTAAGTAAATGTTAGCTAAATATAGTACGGAGATTAGAGTAATGGACTATACTACACATATAAATATTAAAGGTGAGGCAATGATGTAGGAAAGCAACATACCTCTTTTTTTTTTTTTTTTTTTTTTTTTTTGCGATACTAAGGATTGAACTCATGACCTTGCACTTGCCAGAGAAGCACTTATTCTACTGAGCTATCTCCTCGGCCCCAATACTTTTGACTCTAAATACTTCCTATATACTGGATTGTCTTCTCTAAAGAAGACTATTATTAAAATATGAATTAAATTTAATTAGTATATCTTAGCCTATATTAAGATTTATAGAGCTAGTCTCATATTCCTTTTGAGACAGGATCTCACTATATAGTTCAGGCTGGCCTTTAATTCACCATCTTAGTCCATGACTCTGCCTCCTGAGTGCTGGGATTATAAGTATACATCACTGTGTCTGGCCCTAGTTCTGCTTTAGAGCATGTTAAGCTTCACATACAGCATCTTGTTTCCTTCATAGCAACCTGGGGCTAGACATCCTGACCTATACTTTCTTCTATACCATAGGGATAAATCTTGGTTAGCCTAACCTCTGGATACTGGGAAGTTTTTGGTGTTTATTTTAGAATGGTTCTCTGTCTGGTTTTGATGATTATTTTAAATATTTTCCATAATTATAAGTAACATGCTCTTGGGGCCAGTGAGATGGCTCAGCAGTCTAAAGCACCTGCAGGCAAGCTTAGGCAACTGCAGGACTGCGGTTCGATCCCCAGCATCACATGCTGCTCCAGCCCCACCCCTAGGGCAGGCTGGGCTGGCCAAAAAAAAAAAAAAAAGTAACATGTTCACTAAACCAAATGTGGCAGATCGAAGCAGAAAATAAATATAATTCACAATACCATAGTCCATAGTTAATACATTCATTTTTTGAGATTTACTTCTATTATGGTATGCATTTTTTCTTATATTTACAGCATATTATTATACATATTTTTGTTTTTTATTTAATATTTTTATTGTTTAAATTTAACAATGGTTATATTACATATTTTCATCATCAGATCAGTTTAGATTAATACACATAGGTATATAAGATTGATCAAACAATTAAACATTAACTCTTTTAAATCAACATTACTTTTTTTTTCCTTTTCCCCTTTCTTTTTTTGGAAAGTTGACATATTGTATAGTGTCCTCACAATCGTTCTACAGAGTATATTATACATATTTTAAATGCAATTCTTAAAAAATCTTTTTTTTTTTTTTTTTTGAGACAGGGTCTCACTGTGCAGTTCAGGCTGGCTTTGAGCTCACTTTTGTAGCCCAGGCTGGTCTCGAACTCACAACGATCCTCCTGCCTCAGCCTCCCAAGTGCTGGGATTACAGGCGTAAGCCACCATGCCCGGCTTTAAAAAATCTTTGAAAATATATTTTCAAAGGGTTATACTGTAAAGTTCTTATCTTTGCACACCTAACCTAATTCTAATTTTTTACTGTCAGAAACAATGCAGTGATGGATACCCATGTTCACAATTCTCTTAATACCTGCTTATTTCCTGAGCTTAGATTTCAATAAGAATTATGAAATGAAAACTCATAAATATTTTCAGGCTTCCTGATACAAATCACCAAATAGTCCTCTGGAAGATCAGAAGGGTTCCCACTTAAATGTCAGATGCTTTCTGGTTTGCCTCTGCTTTGTGACATAGACAGAATTCATTTCAGGTCACACATAAATTACTTAAAATTTCATAAATTTTAAAGTGAAAATTAAAAGAAACCCTAGTAAATGCTATGCCAGAGAGATGGCATGGTTGCAAGCCACATACAGTCCATAGGCAAAACTGCCTTCAGGGCTTTGATAATCTGCATTTCAAATATTCAACTCATCAAGACACTTATGTTGAGTGGTCTTTCTTTTTACATTTGTAAAACCAGTTGGTGAGTTTGAGTGGATGAAAAAGTTAGGCCTCTGAATTACCTGTATACTTTAAAATGTTTCAAATGGTAAATATTGTGCCATGTGTATTTTACCACAACTTTTTTTAAAACACCATATTGTTGAACAGTGTTAATGGAGTTCTAGGTTCCTGAACTTTTACTTCATTTTAGCTCAGTTGCCCTTTGGATCTCATGCCTTTCACTGGTTATTTCAATTACTAATCAAGACACAATCACATTTCCTAAAGGAATATAAACCTTCTATTCACTTCTAGGGTAAAAAAAAAAAAAAAAAAAAAATGCATAGTAATTGTCTAACTTCTATCTCCTAACCCACAGCAGAGCTCTCTTTCTTACAGTGAGAAATGCCCGTGTTGTTACCTTTGCCTTCTTTCCCGTAGCCCAGGGCAGGAGGGATGATGAGCTTTCTCTTCTCTCCCACACACATTCCTTTCAAGCCTCGGTCCCAGCCTTTGAGGGCCTCCAGGATGCCGAGAGTGAACCAAATTGGCTGACCATTGTTATGTTTGTGACTATAATAGAAAGAAAACACACTAAAACTTATGGTTTTTGAGGTGCGGGGGACTAAACCCGCGGCCTCCTGTATGCTAAACAAGCATTGTACACATTCAAACTTTAGTAACTTACTTTTAAAATGGCTGTACTGGGGCTGGGGAGATAGCTCCGAGGCACAAGTGCCTGCTGGGCAAGTGCAAGGTCGTGAGTTTGAACCCTGGTCCCACAAAAAAAAAAAAAAAATGGCTGTACTGCATTTTCCACTCATAGGTTATTAAATTTATTAGGTGAGACATAAAAGAAAATAGTTATTTTAAAAAAATATGTATTTATTTAGTACAGCGTCTTGCTATGCAGCTCAAACTTGTAGTGATCCTCCTGTCTCTGCCTCCCCAGCTCTAGGATTATGGGCATGCACCCCCAGAGCTGGTTTTCGGGTCCCACACAATGTGCCTGGGGTTCCAGGACCAGTGTGGCATGCAATAGCAGGGAACAAACTCATGTCCTCACACTTGCCAGGCAGGCATTTAGACCACTGAGCTATCTCCCCAACCCAAAATAGCTACTCATTGCACACTCATAGTCACAAGTCAGCTTTTTAGCAATTCAACCACCTTCTTTCATTCTTTTTTTTTTTTTTCTATTTTTTTTAATTTTATTTATTTATTTTTCCATGTTTCAGAACCTTTATTTGTTTATTCACTCATTTTTATGGCTGGCTCAGCCCGCCCGGAGGGCAGGGCTGGCGCAGCATGTGGTGCCGGGAATCGAACCGTGGTCCCTGAAGCCGCCCAAGCTTTCCGAAGCAGGCTTTAGACCACTGAGCCATTCCGCCGGGCCCCATCTTCTTTCATTCTTGAGGCAAATTTGACTGAAACTGACTTGGCTTGAAAAAGAAAGAAAACAATAAATAAATAACTCACAAGGAAAAATCACTGTGTATTATGTATTGCCCTAAATTGATCTCTTTTAATTCTAACAATGGTCCTCTGATTAGTGGATACTCTCTTTGTCCTTACCCTCTCTGCCCATACCAAAAGGTGTTCAAGGCTGTATCATTTGCATGTCACCTACTATATTCTTTCAATCATCTCTAGATTACTCATTACACCTAATGCCATGTAAATGCTACATATAAGTAGTTGTTCAGCTATATTGCTCAGGGAATAATGACAAGTAAAATAATCTACAAGTCTGATGCAGACATAATGCCTTTCAAATATTTTCAAACTGTGATTCACTGTATCTAAAAATACAGAGATCCAAATGTACCATTATTGCCCCCTTGTGTAGATGGAAAAAAAATTACATTTGACCTTGAAAATATTGAATTCCAAAGCTTAAGGTCTCAACCACAAAGTTATACTAAACCCAGAAAGAAAATAATGGGAAGTGGTTGAGTTTAGGAAGGTGGACAACAGGGTAAGAAGAATCCATGGCCAACACGCGTGGGACCATACCGCCATGGACACAAACAGTCAGCAGCACAGCATCTTCTATCTGCCCCCAAGCCTTCCTGACCTATATAGCCTGTGGCTAAGTTGAAAGGGCTGCTACTCACACCCAAGCCCACGTCTCTCCCCAGAGATCTAGTGGGGCTACTTCAGAAGCCTGAAGAAGGGATCCCTTGGTCTCTAGAGAGGAAGGAAGTGGTCAAATTGTTCTGGCACTTGAAATAAGGAGAAGCCAGAATAAAAAAATCAGTCTTGACGAGTTGCAGGAAGGAGACAAAGTTTGCAGGATGAGTAGTGTGTGAGTCCCAATTCATGTCCTTTTAGTACAATATGAAAAGTAATCTTTTCCAGGATAAGAATAAGAGGTCACTGTACTAAGTTCTCAGGTACATCTAAGTAAACGTCATTTCTTCTCTTTCATGTTACCCCCATGACCAAGAAAACAACACACCAACTTTCAAAAATTAAGGGAATTTAGAAAATGTGTGGAAGAAACTATTGCTCTGTTTGGCAATGGTGTGTGTGTGTGTGTGTGTGTGTGTGTGTGTGTGTATGTGTGTGTGTAAAATGAATCCAGAGCCTTATATATGCTAAGCAACCACCTATTAATGAAGTATATGTCCAGTCATGTTTTATTTTATGTTATTTTATTTTGAGACAAGGTCTCTCTGAGTTGCTCAGGCTGGCCTCAAATTTGTAATCCTGCCTCAGCCTTTCAACTATCCACGATTATAGCAGTGCATCATTACATAATACACAGCTTTGTGCATTGCTTATTATGGCTAAGCACCATGCAAACGGTTATGGCTTTGGAAATACTATGCATGCTTTATTTAATTTTTAATTTTATTTTTTTGAAATAGGGTTTCATCAAGTACTCAGGCTAGCCTTGAACTCACAGCTTCCCAAATGATGGGATTTCAGACATGCACCACCACGACCAGCTAGTGAACATACTTTATGGATTGATCATTTGATGCTACTTTTTCACAGTATATACAGCTAGCAAACTCTGATCATTTATAAGGAGGTTGCATGACAATAGTCACTTTGTTAAATACTATAACATTAGTAGTACAATGCTGAAAAATATCCCATGGCTAACAACAAAGTCAGCACAGGGTTATGATCTTGACACCTAGAAGAAATTAACCTAAAAGGGACTACTCTAAAAGTAAGACTCTAATTGAAAAAAAAAATTTTTTTTTTTCTGTATTTTTTAGGGAAGGGTCTACAGGATGTTCAGGGTCTCACTACTAGATCAGACTCAAAATGATCTGCCTGTTTACAGCCTCCCTATAGCTGGGATTACAGGCACACACCACCATGCCCAGTCTCAGTTGGCATCTCAGTGCACCCTGGGGGCAGGGCTGGCATGGCAGGCCTAGAATCAAAATCTGGGCCCCTGAACCTGCTTGTAGGCACTTTGTTTTTGTTTCTTGAGAGGGTCTCTCTTTGTAGTCAAGGCTGGCCTGACTCATGATGATCCTCAACCCTCAGCCTCCTGAGTGCTAGGATTACTTACAGGCATGCCTCACCACTCCTGGCTTGTAATGGAAAATTTAAAATATAATATCACAATATATTTAATATCCACTGTGAGACAAGACAAAAGGGTTGTTGAGAATTCTAGGATGAGGCATCTCTTCCACACTTTTTACCAGAGTTAACAGGTTCAGAGATGAGTATCACTCATTGTTAAATCATTCAAAAGACCAGATCTAAAGGACTGGGAAGGCGGTCTGTCAGAACACAGGATCTAGGATGGGTGTGTAAAGATTCATGGCTGCAGTTCATGTCATTCCATGTATCTGAAGGGTCCATAATCCATCTTTGAAGGCCTGTTTTCATTACAGTCTCCATGAAGTTTTTCTTTCCCTGCCTCCCAGAGAATAATTAATTCCAGGCTCTCCCATGCCCAACATTACTTTCTTATCTCCCTCTCCTCTGTGGGTGGTGTACTGCTACAGAACAAGAAATTGAGTCTAGTCACGTTTGCATATCTGGGACCTGACTTTAGTGCCATCCTCATCTAACTAACTGATTAGAAACCAACATAAAATAGAATGCTAGAAGCCAACATTTCTGAGTCTTCTTTATTGCCAGCACAAGGCCTAACACTGAGAAAGCATTCACTAAATTGTTCACTAGATTCACACATGTTAATCTTTTCCACCTTACAATTTCTTTGTTCAAAGAACAGAAATGATGATGTAGTCTCACCTGAAAAATCTTTTGTGTAAGACTTCATGAAGTCTCTATGGAATACCCACCTTCCTGAATAAAGTCCGACTTTCTAGAAAGGAGCAAATGACCACTGAGATTATGGCTTTAACCCTTTACCAAAATGTCATGTAAGAACAAAAGTTAAATAGGTCAATAAATAGAATTAGTATATCAAGAGGCAAGTAACTGTACATTTTGTTCTTGACGTTGCTGTGGGAAGTTTTAAATAAATACCATCTGTACCAAATTGAAATGGAATTATATTTCCCCAGGAATGGAATTTGAAACAATAAAATTTCCTTACACCATTTATTCTTTTTTGATACACCCAGATGTTGATGTAAAATGCCAGGGACTTTAGTTATAATGTTTTACAATAAAAATTTAACATTGTTATCGGGATCACTTCTTCCAGTAAGTCCTTCGGAGGCCTACTCATGTAGAATAGGCTTTGGACAATATTTTCCCCCAAAGATGGGAATCAGATATTTCAGGTTTCTCAAATACAGGTAAAATCAACTACACGTTACTTTTCCTCCAGGAGAACTGTTAGGGGGTGGGAGGGAGGGCAGGTTCTTTATTAGCTTACCTGCCAGGCTTAATTACTTACGTGGAGTGAAATAAGGAGCCATCTTTTTCTAAGTAGCCCTCATAGTGGACCAACATCAAATCCCCTCCTTTGGTCTTGCGATGGCAGATGAATGGCTTGTGGAGGACTTCAATTTTCACTTCTGGCTCCGGGATCAGAGCTCCACTCAAAGAGGTGATTAACAACGTAAAGATCGAGTTCCACAAGAAAAACCTCATGTTACTACTAACCCTGGAAAGAAGTTATTACTAAAGGAGAAAAGGCCCCCGACTGCATAGAGTTAAAAAGGCAGTTCTAGGCTTAGGGACAACGGCCTCAGGCGGGTTCAGGACTCCCCCTCTCAGAAGACGTGGCACTTTTATTACTAACAACTTTCCCACGCTTTGCAAAGCTCACTTGAAAGAGTTAAACCCAAACCCGATCTTGATTGGTTGTTGTAAAGCGGCCGCTGAGGAAGGGCCAACTTCCATTGGCTGGAGGTGCTATCGCTCAGCACCTCTCCAGCCAATAACGCTGCAACCATGAAATTTATAGCCGGGTTGAGCCCCTCAGTCTATCCAACTGGGAACAGCTCTGACCGGGGTCCTAGAGACTAGGGTATTAAAGATTTCTGCTAGCTAGGATTTGGGGCAGAGGGTGCAGCATGAGCTAACTGAAAACTCTGCCAGGAGTCGTGCCCCCAGCGAAACAAGGTTGAGAGAGTGGGAGCCAACTGACATCGTAGGGATTTCAGGAAGCCGCCTTCGTTTACTCTAACCTATTTACTCGCACAGTGGAATCATGCCCCCTGCCCAAGATTCCGTAATCCAACGCTCCTGATATTAATTATGAATATACAGTGTAAACTGTAAATATTTACAAGATGCTTTAGAGTTCGTATAGCGTAGTTAGGGATCATCAAGCACATTACAACAGCAAGACAAGGTCTTTTATCCCATGTAGGTGTCCCTTGACGTCCCTTAGCCCCAAGCATTTGAACTCTGCTGTCAAACCAGATCTGATTAATTTCACAACACTGAGTAATGTTATAGCTTGTAACTTACCATATAAGTGACCTTCATGTAAAAGATAAATAATAAGGGGCACATATTTCCACTTTAAAGAGAAATAGTCATCATGCTTACAAATTACGGTCTCAGTTTAAATTTTCTGGTTCGAGTTTCACCTAATTTCAAATGCAACACATGCTCATTTTAGTTGGTTCAGAACAACCTGGGAAATCACCAAAGTAATATTTCCAGAGAAAATAATGAGTCAAATTAATAATTCAATTTCCGGCAAGTAAATTATAAGTTACGTACTTTTATTTATTAAATCTAGTAAACGAGAAAAAAAGAACCACCTACAAAAAACATTTTAATATTTTGGTGCATGAATCTGCGATATTAAACCTGAAGCAATGTGAATCACATTATATATATATATATATATATATTTTTTTTTTTTTTTAAAGTTTCTTCCCCTATCCTATGATTAAAGTTTCCCTGGAACAAACGTCCTTAAAGCAGTGCATTTTCACACCCACATCCCATAGAAATTCCCCTAGAGATCTTGTTAAAATGCACAATTTAACTTGCAGTTCGGGCTTGCCGGAGATTTTGCATTTCTGACAGGCTTCTGGGTGATGTCAGTGTCTTCCGACCCAAGCAAGACCACGCTTCCAGGAGCGAGGCCTTAAAGTTTGCATAAACTTTACAGTAGGTGTAACACTGTAGCCTGAAATTCTAGCTTCCTGGGTCACAGAGAGGGGTCACTGAGCCCTCTTGTTGGATGTCTCAAACCAATCAGACAACTGTGAAATAAAGATAGCGTAGGGGGGTCGAGTAAGCCCCTCAAACTTTGCGAACTGGGAGCCCATACCTGAAAGTTAAGAGGCTTTCCAATCCTGTCACGCCCACCCCCGAGCCAGCACCCAAAGACTCAATTTCCCGGCAGGCGTCTTGGGCTGCCGCAACTCGGCCGCCGTCTCCTTCAACGTCGCCGTCGCCGCGAAACCCCGGAGTGGATTTGCGGAACGTGGGCGCGAACGGCGTCTGGGCATGCGCGAGTGTGCCCGCGGCCTGCGGGTCAAGGCCTGAGGTAAAGCTGGGCGCTGTGCGCCGTCCGACTCCGCTGGTCGTGCTTAGGCGGCCTCTGCTCTCCCGGCTCCTCCTGGCACCTGGGCCTCCTCGTAGACGTCAGGTGTCACCCCACCGCGCTGGCCTTCGCCCGCCGCAGTGACCCCGCCTCCGGGCCGAGGATGTGAGCGTCTCGCGCGGAGCCGAGCTGGGCGCCTGCAGTAGGCGTCCGGGTGGCGCCGGGCGATGGCCTTGCTGCTGGTGCTGCTAGCCGCCCGGGGCCAGTGAGGAGCCGGCGGGCTCGGTCTAGAGGCCCGGCACGGCGCCATGGAGGGCGTGCTGTACAAATGGACCAACTACCTGAGCGGTGAGTGCCGCGCCGGTGTCTGGGGACGAGGGGCGGCGGGCCTCGCCTTTGTCTGCGGCGGGGGGCGGGGGGGTGCGCGTCCGCGGGGCTCGGGCTGATGTCCTCCGCCGAGGCTTGTGCCGACCCGGAGTGCTTGCCCCGGCCTTTCTGTCCCGGGACCGAGTCGCCCTGCAGCACCAACGCGGACCTCCGTTGGCTCTCAGCGCGAGCTTCAAGGAGAACCACCGCAGGCTGAAGCTTGGGGTGACTTGAAAGGCACGATGCCCTAGGTACTCCCGGAGCGAGGGACCCAGGCCCTGCTGTGGGGTCTCGCGATCAGCCGAATTCTCGGAGGAACCTGGGTTTCTTTGGCACGTATCCAGGTTGGAAGGTTTCAAGAGAATACCGCTAGTTACCTGGAATTCTAAGGGGTGTAAAGTCCTTTATCAAAGTTCTAGTACGGGATGCTTTGGCATTGTCGCTTTAAAGTCATCTGTGCAAACTAGGATGTCAGTTCTAGCCCAGCAGTTCCAAAATTCCAAAGGGTGCATAAGGTTTTTGATTCTTCTGATTCCTTGATTTTTCGGACTCAAAAATTCCCCTAAAATGAAGGCAATATTGGCACCTGTTTTCTTGCCTTGCTGAACAGAGTGGCTTAAAAATATTTGCCTCTTTTATAATTTCTGAAAATTTGTTCTTACTATCTTGAGAAGATTCGAACTGTTCCTCAGCTGGGAATATTCCTATTCCTCAGACTTACAAAGAGCAGGGATTTGTTTTGTTTCACTTTTGCAACCAGAATTTAATGAGAGCCTACTATATATTGTAATCCATGCTGGACACTTTTTTGAAGTTAAAGCTGTTTTGTTAAAGAATATGGGATAAGCATTTTCAACTTCAATGGCAGTGTACTAGAAACCAAAAATGTCTTCTAGCGTGGAAAAGAAAGATTTGTCTAATTCTTCCACTGGACAGTTGTTGAAAGGTTCAGTTGGTAGTGCTTTGCATGTTTTAAGGATGTGTGTGTGACTGCAAAAATAAATTAATATAGTAACTTTGAGGAGTTCACATGGCACTTGACACAAACTAAGGTGCACCTGTTGGGTACCAGAATCTCCTTTCTGTGCATAGCGTAACCAGCCGTACACTCTGTTTATTTTGCAATAGATGAGTAAGGAGAGGGGTTTTCATTATAAGGCCTAGCCTTTGTTTCAAGGTCCTTTGGTGATGCCAGCAATTAGATGACATTAGTTGTGGATAATTCAAAGTTGAACTTCAGTTTAATGAAGGTCAGAACTGCTTAACTAGAAGCTGAGCTTCATTTTAGTGAAGGTCAAAAGCTGATTAGTGAAGGCCAGAAACCGATTATCGCTTATTAGCACTGATTAGCTAATAATGCTGGTAATGTAAGGGGAGAAAGCTTGACCAGGCAGGCCATTTTCCTTTTTAAGTCTCCACATTCTTAGATGTGTGCATCTTAATGTCTTTAAATCAGATTTAGTTGCTTGTCACTGAGGCTTTTTTTAAACTTCTTTTTTTCACTCTCAACAATTTTCCTTTTTATTTCATCTCTATTCTTATTTTTAAATCCCTTTCTTATACCTCTTGCTTTTTTCCTCTCTACATGGAGAGTTAGGTCCCTTAGTACAATACCTATTTCTTGGTGATGAAATGCTCTTCCATTCTTCTGTATCCCTCATTAAAGCAACATTCTCTAAAAGGTTCTTTTAGATAATTTGTCATTTGACTTCCATACCATCTGTTAGGTTGAAAAAAGAGGTTACAAAATCTCCTAAGAAAGAGTAGTTAGTACTGTGAGTGGTGCCAGGATGGAAGCCCAAATGAAAAGCCACTGCCTAAGGCTGCTGTCTGTATGTCGTGCTGCTTTTTCCTTTGACTTACATACACCCTCCTTGTGGGCATGCTGCTTCTGATGATCACACTAGTGGCCACTTTCCTGGATATACTTAGAATTAGCTTGAATACATTCCTTTCACTAGGAGGTAAGTTTACTTTAGGAAAAGAATGGTAAAAGCCCAAGGAAGATAACATACAGTGTTGTTTATTGCACCCTCAGTGTTGGCCTCTGAAGAGTCACTAACAGATTTTAATGACCTCATCACTACTTTTTCAAAAGCTTATTTTTTTATGTTTTTAGAGGTTGAGAAGGATTTTTTTTTTTTTTTTCCTTTTTCTGGCTCAAGGTGCATTAAGAGTGGGTCTGGGGATCGTACGACTGTCCTCTGTGCCTGACCGGGACTGCCAGCACAAGCACTTAAACCACTGATCTAACCTGAATTCCTCCTTTAACACTTGGTTTTTTTTTTTTTTTTTAGAATTTTTTTTTTT
>PVJA010001705.1:0-15955 GCA_004027025.1 Myocastor coypus | reverse complement strand
ATCCTGCCAAGCCCCTAACACTTGTTTTTTTAAGAAACGTTTTCTTGTGGTTTTGTGCACAGTAGCTTCGAAATTTATATAATTCCAGTTCAAAGTTTTGAGTTCTCTTCAAAAGGAGTTGTTCTGTTTTATTTGTGTATTTTTGTACTGTGTACACTTTTAGAGGAAATACTCTGTGTCAAGTTTTATTGAATAAGTTAAATCAATTATGGCTTGACCCTTAGAATCCTAGGACAGTGGTTCTCAACCTTTCTAATGCCTTGACCCCACAATACAGTTAGTTCCTCATGTTGCGGTGACCCCAAACCAAAAAATAATTTTGGTGGCTACTTCAAAACTGTAATTTTGCTACAGTTATGATTCAGAATGTAAATACCTGATATGCATTATGTATTCATTCGACCCCCGCTGGAGTCTCGACCCACAGGTTGAGAACCACTGTGCTAGGAGAATGTTAATTTCTTTACCTCCATTTATTTATTAGTTTTTGTTTTGCCAGGTTCTTCACCCCCACTTTCATGTTATTAACTTTATTTATCATCAGTAATGTGCAAAGTATTGTGCTAGGAATAAGGGAAGCTTGGTTGAACAAGAAGACACTTCCGGCCCTCCTTGAGCCTACGCTCTGGTGGATAAGTGATTCAAAGTCTGTTCTAAGTGGGTGTGATGAGGGGAGAAGAGAGGGTGGAGGGTATTTTATGGTTTTGAGGAAAATTCCTTGGAGGAAGCAGGGCCTGAAGGACACATTAAAACTAGCTGGGACTTGGGGATGAGGGTGTGGCAGAGCCCAAGGCCTCAGAGCAATGGCAAGTTATAAGGGAGGCCTTTCCAGGCATAGAAAATGCCAGGGTGAAGGCCTAAAAGGAGGACTGAGAGACATCCGTGAATGTGAAGAAAGGAAAGAGGATCCAGAAGAGTAAGAAGACAGCAAAGATGCAGGTATGTGAGGGTCTGATATTACAGGGCTTGCGTGTGTGCATGAGAAAATGGTCAGATTTTTAAGTTTGACATGTAGATTTTTGGTTGCATCCTTCTGTGCTGCATTTATTATGTTTTGCCAAGTAGTGCAGTTTTGTGAGCTTCTTGAAATAAAGTATCAGTTACAGAAAGGTAGAAACATCTAACCCTGAGAATAGTATCTAAATTGCTTCAAGAATGTATTTCTAGAGTGCAAAAACAGAAGTCTCTTTTACCTCAGTTGCTAGGTGTATTTGTACCCTGTGTGCCTTCAATGAAAAAATAGAAGAAAAACTTACGAGCCATCTTGCTTTTGAAGGACAGAACATTATACCTTTTGGGATTTAGTGTTGAAATCTCTTAGCTGTTAAAAGATTAAACTGAGGCTAGAAAGGCAATGGATTAAACACTTTGAAATGCCTTTATTGTGATACTAAGGCAATTTTCCAGTGCTAGGCACTGTATGTTACTATATCTTTAAAGACCTAAAATTTAGTCAGGGAATCTTTTTTACATTTTTAAGTTTTTATTTTAAAGAGAAAGATTTTAAAAAATGAAAGTAATGGTACAGAGTTTCAAAGCAAGTTAATAAGAAATTAACAATGGTTAATGTATTGCATATTATTATTATTATTTTTTTTATTTTTTTTATTTTTTTATTTTTTTTTGTCTTTTGGAGGCAGGGTCTCTTTATGCAGTTCAGGCAGACCTTGAGCTCACTTTTGTAGCCCAGGTTGGTCTCAAACTTGCACCGATCTGCCTGCCTCAGCCTCCCGAGTGCTGTGATTACAGGTGTGCACCACCACGCCCAGCGTATATTGCACATTATTGACTTTAGAATAGTTGCCAGGATTGCAAGATGTGGGCATGTAAAATGTTAAGCAACCAGTATGAGCACAAACGGATCTTTTCCATGGGCTAAAAGAACTTAATATGCTGGTATAATTCTGTTAGCTATTGGCAGTGACAGAGCTGGTATTCCACTTCAGTCTGATTCCAGAGCCAGAGTTGTACCCTATTCTTGTATACATTTTTTAAAAGAATTAATAGCACTCTTACAGTGTGCCATTACAGTAAACAATTTTACATAGATTAACTTAATCTTTGTAGCAACATTGAGGAACAGTCACATTTACTTTGCCCTCTTTTCAGATGAAGACATTGATTGAGTCAAAGAGGAGTGGAATGAGCCCAAGATCACAGTTACAAATTGTGCTGCTCCAGAGGCAGCACTCCACTCTCATAATTTTTAAGATCCTTCCTGCTTGAGCATTATATAACTGGCTGATTTATAATATATTTATGTATTTTATGTGTTTGATCCAAAATACAAGAAGTCTTATTTAGAGGTAGGAGATGGGGAGAAGAATGTGTTTGTGTTTTTCCATAGGTTTTCTTGAGCCTTGCTCTCCATTTTGTAGTTTTAGGTCCTTTAACTGCTAAGTCAGCAGGTAAAAGGGTTACTGCGTGGACTGTGGTCAGTTCCAAACGTTTTGTGGCTCTCTAGCAAGCATGTTACAGCACTGTCTTCTAAAAATAGCAAAAGCTTCTGCCACGCTGGCTAGCTGGTTGTCATTGGGAGTTGCTGTTAATTTTGTGTCCCCGGGGCCTGGCAGGATGGCTCAGTGGTCTAAAGCGCCTGCTTGGGAAAGCGTGGGCAGCTTCAGGGACCACAGTTCGATCCCTGGCACCACATGCACCAGCCCTGCCCTCCGGGCAGGCTGAGCCAGCCATAAAAATGAGTGAATAAACAAAGGTTCTGCAACAAGAAAAAATAAATAAATAAAATAAAAAATTCTTAAAAAAAAAAAAAAAAAAAAATTTGTGTCCCTGCAAATGGAAGGTAAATCTTGCCTCATATAATTGTGCCGTGTGCCAGGAAGATATTTGCAACAGGAGTGATCCAGAGGAGGATTTGTACTCTTACAACCACTGATTAGTGTTTTTTGTTGTTATTACATCAACATCTTCTTGAGGTAATTTGGCACCTAAAAATCACACATTTAAAATGTACAGGTCAGTGGTTTCACGTATGCACAGAGTTAAGGCATTGCCACAGTCATTTTCATTATCCTAAAAAGAAACTGTTAGAAGTCACTTTTATATCTTTCCCTTAATTTATTTTTTACTTCTTATTAATTTTAATGAGAAACAGCAATGAGGGGCCCGGGCACAGGCACCTGTCTGGCAAGTGCAAATTCCTGAGTTCAAACCCTAGTCCCACCAAAAAAAAAGAAAAGAAACAGCAATGAGACAGTTTCAGAACAGGTTAGTAGGACAGTTAGAATAATTAATATATAGTATATTATTTTTATAGTAATTATTCAGAGTATAAGATGTGATATGTTGTCTAAACAATATTAGTATAAGTCTTCTCTTGAACTAAGAGTAAATAGCTGTATATCCTATTATGTATATGCATATATTTATATATTTCAGTCCCTTAATTTTGATAACTACTGGGCCCAGCAGGATGGCTCAGTGGTCTAAAGCGCCTGCTTAGGAAAGCTTGGGCGGCTGCAGGGACCACTGTTGGTTCCCCGGCACCACATGCTGTGCCAGCCCTGCCCTCAGGGCAGGCTGAGCTGGCCATAAAAATAAATAAACAAATAAAAGTTCTGAAACAAGAAAAAAAAATAAAGAAATTTTGACAACTACTAATCTACATAAATTTGCTTATTCTAGACATGTCACATATAGAGTCATAAGGTATGTGGCCTTTTGTCATGTTTCTTTTCCTTAGCACTGTTTTTTAAGTTCACTTTTGTTGTCTCATGTATCGATACTCAGTTCCTTATTTATTGCCAAATATTTGATATTATGGACATACCACATTTTTGCTTGTCTGTTCAGTTGATGGATTCAATTGATGATCCAACATTTGGTCTGTTCCATTTTGGGGAATTATTATGAATAATTTTTCAGTGAACTTTTGAGTTTTGTATGGACATGATTTTGTTTCCCTCGGAAACAAAATTTATCTGAGAGTGAAATAGCTGGCTCATATAATCCTACCAATTTGAGGGACTGCCAAATTGTTTTACAAAGTGGCCATACCACTTACAGTATCATTAGTAGTCAAGGTTCAGTTTATTCATATCCTTGCCAATACTTATTATTGTATTTTTATTATGACTTATCCTAGTGGATGTATACTGGCATCTTGTGGTTTTGATTTATATTTTTGTAACCAACAATGATGATCATCCTTTCACTTTTTTATAAGCCACATATATTTTCTCTGGAGAAATATGTGTTTGTTAATTGGGTTGGTTTTTTTTAGCGTAGAATTACAAATGTTTATGCTGGATGCAAGTTCCTTATCAGATGTGTGATTTGAAAGTATTTTCTTATACTCTGTGAGCTATTTTTTGTTTGTTTTGTTTTTGTTAATGTTATTTGTAGCACAAAAGTTTAAATTTTTCATATGGTCTAGTTTATCTTTTTTTTTTTTTCTTTTATTGTACATGCTGTTAATACTATATTTTAGGACACCATTTCCTAATAGCAGGCCATGAAACATATAGTTCTATTTTTTTTTTATAGTTTTACTTCTTTTATTTAGGTCTATTAATTTTTTCATATGATGTGTGTTAGGGGTAGAATTTCATTCTTTCACATGTAAGTATCTGATGCTTAACTCTGACCTATAAAATTCTTGGTTTCAGTTACAGAGTATGTTAACAAAACAGAGAAAGGAGAGGGCTGTGTTCTCATAACCCTCTTCAAAAGCACACACCCAGTGACCTAGAGACCTCCTATTAAGCCCTGCCCCTGAATGTTTTTACA
Organism: Myocastor coypus; assembly: GCA_004027025.1. Lineage (NCBI taxonomy): Eukaryota > Metazoa > Chordata > Mammalia > Rodentia > Myocastoridae > Myocastor > Myocastor coypus. The sequence goes on along the minus strand of PVJA010001705.1, from coordinate 11,209 downwards.
ACTTCCCTGTAGTACACTATCAAAGGACCAAGAGTTTGACACATGACCCTTTGGAGGACATTCAAGATCCAAATTAAATCATAGATGTCGACATGTAAAAGTTGGAAGCTGGAAGCCTTGAGTTCTTACCTCTGCTGCACTCTTTAGTAGTGCTCACACCTTGAGCAAGTGTTCTTCTCCCTGAGCCTCAGTTTTAAAATGTCAGCAAAAATAATAGCTGTAACTAAAGTTGTTAAGATGACATGGATAGTGCATACATACATGATTCACTTAAAGGTAAGTTAATTGGATACGTAGGTTAGGTGTTTTATCAGCAATGCCTGTAAAATTCAGCCTGTATTCACCTTTCACTTCTGATAATAGATGTGTCCTGAATTCCTTAAATTCTCCCTTTGGAAATCAGGAGGTATGTTGTCAAGTAAAAGATAAAAATCATCAACATTTTGGAATTGACTCAACAGTCCTGTGATAGTCATATGACTCCCTGTGAATGAATGATAGTTACAGATCATGTGACCACTGGTCTATGTCTTTGTTTCCAGAAACATTTCATAATTTGTTAAGGAACTTAAGAGATACTATACCATTGCCTCATTGGTAACCCATCAAAAGTGGCACAAGTCTTCCCACTGATTCTGATGTATGATGTGTTTGGAGATATTGGAATGATAAGTAAAATGTTTTATTTAATTGTAGTAGTCTGAACTGAAGAAAGTTAGGAATCATTGTTCTGAGACTGTATGTTCAGTGTTTAACCTTTACCATAAGGAATAAAATTGGAACAGAAAAAAAAAGTTATGGAGCTATTTTTATGCAATGATTGAGATGTTAGGTAGGATATGTCAAAAAAAATAAAGAAAGGAACATGATACTTGGACATTTTTCTCTCTGGATTTAGTTTTAACTTGGTTTGTGGGCTGGATGACAACACTAAGGATGAAGGAATTGGAAATACTTAGGAAATACATGCCAGAAAGAGAGCTGAATTTTCTCTTTACTCTGTCACATCACAGAGAAAAAAATTTTTTTCTTTTGTTTGGGATTCTGCTCATTTCCTTCAGGTAGAATTGTTCTTATGTAAGACATCTAAGACAAGAATGGCTTTCTCGTTTTAAATACTAGAGAAAAGATTTCACCAGTCTACTTTCAACACTACCTAGTGTCCCTTTTTCATTCATTCAACACTGAGTTCTAACTTTTTATCAGACTTGTGTGTGTGTGTGTTGGGGATACTGTTTTGAGTAGCATGTTTTCTTGCTGCTCTAGAGGATTGTAGTCTCATAGAAAACATTTTCTTTCTTTCTTTCTTTGTATTTTAGGAAATAAATAACAGGGTGTTCATGAAGGGTCCCACTGCTAGATCAGAATCACAGTAATCCATCCATTTAAAGCCTCCCAAGAGCTGGGATTACAGCCACACACCACCATGCCCAGTCTCAGTTGCCATCTCAGTGCACTCCGGGGGCAGGGCTGGTGCAGCAGACCTGGGAATTGAACCCCCAGCCCCTGCACCTGCTTACAGGCACTTTAATCCACTGAGCTATTTGGCTGGCCCAGAAAACTTTTTCAACCATGAAAGTGTACTTCCAATTAAATTAGAGATATTGATGTATAAGTTTTCAAATGGTTGCCCTGAGTTTTGCTTTGAAAAGGCTTAGGGAGACAACATTACATATCCCTAGAATGAGTATTACTTGGCACGGTCTTGTTCCCCCACCCCCTGCTTCTTTTTCTTTTCAGAACTGGAGATTAAACCTAGGGCCTTAGCACTGAACTCCATTCCCAGCTTTTACTTATAAAGAGGCTTTTTAAGGAATCATTAGGGGAAAATTCATGGAAGATTGGGTCATACTGGTGTGGACTGAAAGGGAAAGAGGAATTAGTAGGGAGCAGAAGTGATAGAAAAGAAAAAAAGTACAGGGCCAGCCAGATAGCTCGGCGGAGCTGGGATTTGATCCCTGGAAGGCTGTGCTGAGACAGTGATTGAGACTGGGTGTGGTGGTGCATACCTGTAATCCTAGTGCTTGGGAAGCAGAAAACAGGAGAATCACTATGAGTCCGATATACATAGAGGGACCCTGTAGACCCTGTACTAAAATACATTAAGAAAATAAAAATAAAACAGTAGGACTAAAAAGATGTTCCTTTTTAGGAGCAGAAGGAAGTACTTTATAAGTTAGGATGAGATCAGAGTCTTACACTAAGCTTGAGAGTTTAAATATTGTGATAGAAAGTCTCTTGGGGTTTCTAAATAGAAATAAAGAGAAGGTAAAAACAGCATTCAAGGAAGACTAACATGGATGAAACATAACAAGGGAGGTAGGAGAGATAAAATGTTGAGAAAAGATTGATGAAGATGGAAGGAAGAACATATTGTTTCTTATCTTACAGATGAGTAAATCAAGACTTACAGGACAATACTTATAATACTTATAAGAGAGGCACTGGAACACCTTTTCCTGTTACACATGGGAGATTCTAGTCAATGCTCAGAAGACCAGAATGCTGATGGAAATCCTGCCTATAACGATCATGCTTGGAGATTTTTGCTTGAAAGAAGCACTGCATTGGTTGCTGAATTCCAAATGATGTGTGTTGTGGCTTGGTAGAAAGTTTGTCTGAATTTTGCTTGTGTCCAGAGACTTTGCCTGAGACAGATTAAGCACAGTGGACTGGTTAATCTGGCAGAAGAAATTTCAAGGCAAATGTGGGAGCAGTAGCATTGCTATTTTGGGGTCTTTTAGTCAGATTTAGGTTGAGAATCAAAAGCAAAAAAACCATCAGAGTGATTTAAAATGCTGTGAGTTTTGGCCAGAAAAGAAGCACCAGGAAGGCTGTGGATTACAGAGATAGAGCTGAGATCTCCATTGCTCATGAGGAACAGGAAAATAGAAAAGATGTCCTGAGAGCACCACAAGAAGTGGCAGCTCTCTACCCTTTGCAGCCTCAGAACTGCAAGGGTGAGAGACTATGTTTTAATGAAAAAGCTACAGAGTACCATGTTCTAGAATGGAGTCAGCGGTCACACCAGGTTCCAGAATGGCAGTGGCATAGAGAATGCTGTTTTCCTTGGAATTGGGTTCAGAGTGCCCAGCAGTCCAGGTGCTTGACCCCTACAGCCAAAAGGGAAGAAAATCTGGCTCCTGCTCCAGGTAGCAGCAGACCTTGACCTCATCCACTTGGTAGTTTTAGGCACATGCAGAGTGCAGGAGTTCTGAGGTAAAGAAGGCTTCCATCTAGATACCAGAAGGCCTGGGAGGCCAGCCAGTGTACCCCTAGGAGGGCAGTGTATAAAGCTGTGAGTGAGAAGCCAATTTTGTGGAAATTCCAGTAGCTTGGAAAAACCAGGACCATGAACTGCCTGAGGAAAGCTGCAAGGAGGGAGCAAAGCCAACTCCAGAGAAAGTCTTGGAAGCTACAACCACTGGAAGTGCCATAAAGGTGGAGCTCACAGTTTGCCACAGCTTACTACAGATGTTGAACATGGAACTACGGGGTATATTAGCCCTGTTGGACTTGGGACTTGCTTTGGTCCTAATGCTTTGTACTTTGCTGTTTGTACCTTTTGGAGTGATAATGTTTTTCTTGTGCCATTGAATGTTGAAAGTATTTAACTTTTCATTTTTATAGAGGCCCACAACTAAGTGCCTTATATCTTAGAGGAGACTTGGGACTTGGACTTTTTAGCAGTACTAAAACTATTAGGACTTTGGTAACTCTTAGAGATAGACTGAATACTTTTTTCATAAAGGGATGTACAGGAGGCCAGGGGCAAAATGTTATTGTACTAATGTAATATATTGTTAATAGATTTAATAGTAATTCTTTTTTTTCTTTTTTTTTTTTTTTTGTGGGACCAGAGTTCGAACTCACGACCTTGCACTTGCCCAGCAGGCACTTGTGCCTCGGAGCTATCTCCCCAGCCCCAGTAATTCTTAATGATAGTTAATCCTGTGCTATAATATTCAAGTTGTCAAATGTTAATAAGCATGTCTATATACCTGAAAACTAGTTTAAAGAAATGTCCTATTGCCCGGTGTACAAAGGGTGTATTATACTGGTTGACATAATGTGTCAACTGAGAAGTTTAGAAATTTCATTGACTCAGCAGAGAGCTAGGGTTGTTTCTTTGTAAACATCTTCATCCTGTGCAAGCAGAAGGGAGAGAGGCTTGCTAGAAGTCACAGCTGCTGCCTGTGTGACTTGCTGTTTTTGCTACTCTTAGCTGTTTTGGCTGTCCAGTGTCATGTGCCTTGTAGCCAGTGGTGTATGACCTGAAATCTCCACTAACTGTGAGCTAGATAAACTTTTCCTTCCTTAATTGTGGGTGTCATATATTTTGTCCAAGCAATAAGAGAAAAGACAGAAGATTAATATGGATGAAATATTAAGAAATAGGAGAGTTGAAATGTTGAGGTAAGGTTGATGAAGACAGGGAAGGAGGAAGATATTGTCTGATTTTACAGATAAATAAACCAAGACTTATAGGATAATAAGTACCTTAAGAATCACGTACTAAGCATTGAGCCAGATCTGCATGACCTTCCTTTTCTGTAGCTACATACTGTATGGTCCAGTGAGGGCACAGTAGTATATTGAAGGCAAGAGTTTCCAGAAATGAGGATGATTGGGAAGGACATAGTGACTGACCTGTAGGGATGGACAAAAGTGGCCTTGCGATTTGCACCATGGATGGTGATAAGATGCTGGCTCTGTTGAGGCAGGTGTTATAGTCAGAAAGATGATGTGTTAAGCTAGGAAGGAACCTTAGAAACTTATTTGAGTCCATTTCTCTGTTTATAAAGGAGAATAATGCCCAGCAGAATTAAATGTTATACTTAAGGTGATGCTTTTGGATGTGATAAGTCTAAATATAAACCAAAGTTTCTTAGCTGTGCTCTCAAGATGCTGGTGAGACATGCAATAAATACTGTCCAGAACAAATAAATATCTGGTTCAGTTGCCCAAAACATACGAGAAGTGACTTACAGTAGGCCCTATCAGATAATTCTAAAGAGAATTTTATGTAATTGTAAAGATAACATCTTCACCATCTGCAGTTCTTAACTCCCTGCTTGACTTTTAGTTTTTGAGGGCTGGGTCTACTTCTCTGTGAATCTCCAGGTTTGGCAAATTATAACTGTTCAACTCTTTGTGGATTAATTCATGTAAATTAAGCCTGTAATTGAGTTAATAGTAGGTATTTGTTTTTTAATTTTTAATTAATACGTGTTTGCAGTACATGATTACATTTATTGTGGGGGATTGATACAATGATATATAAAACATCTCAATTCTTTTCCCCCTTGGCTTCCATGTCCCTTTAAAAAAAAAAAAAAAAAAAAAGTTGTCGAGTTTTTGTTGTTGTTGACTTATTTGTTTCTCTGCCAGAATCAGATTCATTTATTTGTACTCTAAGTCATGAAGTTAATAGTTGTAAGCACAGATTAATGGTTTGGTACATTGCCTACTTGTTATACTTAACTGAACGGAAGGAGCATGGTTCTAGGTGAGAGGCCCACTAGGGGATTGTTGCCCATTGCATAAGAGGAAGAACTGATGAAAAAGCGATGAGGCTGTCACAGAAGTTGTTTGAAGAAGGTTTTGGAAGCTGCTAGTTCTTTTGTGCTGTTCTGCTGGAGCAGACATTACATTGGCTTTCCCAATGAACTTGACTGTTCTCATCCAAAGAGGCAACCAGGACCTCATTGTTGCAGAGAAATACTATGGTTCACCTTGGGAGAACTCTGGTCCTCATCTTGAGCATTGTTTCCTGGCTCCAGAGGAAAAGATGGTGCGCTGATCAACCTCTTGGCAAAGCTGGTTGCTTTAGCTTTCCCTGTGGTACTTTTCAGGGGAGCTCTGATTTTCACCTTGAGCATTGCTTCCTGGGTCCAGTTCAGATCCCTCAGCCTGCTATCACAGATCCTTCATCCCACTGGCATATAGACTTCTCTAGCTTGCACCACTGTTTGGGCCTTCCCAGTGCAGATCTTTAAATCAGGCCTACATGCGGCTTCCTTGTGGACTCTAGCCCTCCAGCTGGACTTGTGGGAGATACTGTTATGGGCTCAAAGTTTTCAGCTGGACTCAGGCAGAATATTAGGATCCAGGCCCTCAGCTGGAGTCTTTGGTCTTTAGTGTGTGGACAGATTTTCTCCACTTTTTGTGTATGATTCTTTGAGCAAGTGAGTCATTATAGAATAATCTTATAGAATGTGTCCTATATTGTATTGCTGTCCTTGCAAAACCCCCAAAACTGTGACAAACAGCCAGATTGGCCAAAAAACATTAAAACATCAAAGTATACTTTTAGATACATTGGCTGTGCTGGATTACAATAATTTTCTTTCTCCTTTTTGCCATATTGTGCCTTGAAGTATTTCATTTTTCTTGATGCTATCATGAAAGGTATTGTTTTCCTGCTTTCTATCTCAGTGAGCTTAATTTTGGTCTATAGGAATAATATGATAGTGTTATGGCTTATATCTAGATGTCCCCCAAGCCTCATACAGTCTTAAGTGGAACTTTGAAAAGTGACTAGATCATGGTGTGTGATACTGTATCATAGTTGTGTGATACTGGATTAGGCTACTGATGGGTTTATAGCTGGGTGTGATTTTAGGAGGTAAAGCTTGTAGGGAAGAGGTGAGTCACTGTGAGTGTGATCTGGAATGGTATATATTTCCTCCTCTTACCTTGATCTTTGCCCAGCTTACTTATTCTTACCATCACACTATGAGCTCTTTTTCCTCTGCCATGATCCCCTGCCATGCTGTCCTACCTTGGAATTAGTCAAGTATGGACTGAAACTCCTAAAATCTAAGGGCCAGTTGAATCCTTTTTTTTTTTTTTCTTGTTTCAGAACCTTTATTTGTTTATTCACTCATTTTTATGGCCAGCTCAGCCTGCCCCAAAGGTAGGGCAGGGGCAGCATGTGGTGCCGGGGATCAAATCATGGTCCCTGAAGCCGCCCAAGCTTTCCCAAGCAGGCGCTTTAGACCACTGAGCCATCCCGCCGGGCCTGAATCCTTTAATTTGTAGATGTTGGGTATTTTGTCCAAGTGATAGAAGACAGCAGGGAAGCAATGCCTTTCATGATAGCATCAAGAAAAATGAAATACTTCAAGGCACAATATGGCAAAAAAGAGAAAAAAAGTTATTGTAATCCAGCTTGACCAGTGTATCTAACAGTATACTTTGATTTAGTGTAATTCTCTTACATGTTTTAATGTTTTTTGTTTGTTTATTTGTTTGGCCAGTCTGGCTATTTGTCACAGTTTTGGGGGTTTTGCAAGGAGAACAATAATAATTTGGTTGTTAATTTTAGGAGTCTTTTGGTGAAGTTTTTGGAGTCTTCTATATAGGATAATCTTAGTAGTAATAATAACTTTTCCTTTCCTAATCATATTCTTTTTTATTTTCTGTCTAATTGTTTTGGCTGCTATTTCAAGATCTGCTTTTCTTAGTTGGGAGCTTGTTTGGGTTTTTTTGTTTGTTGTTTTCCTTCAATTTCCTTGGCTGGTGGATTTTTTAGGGTTTTTATGTATTTTGAGTTCAAGCTTTGGTCATTAATATGTACCTAGGAACCTATTTCTTCTGAATTTTCAATTTTATTAGGATATAGCTTCTCCAGGTATTTGCCAGCAATCTTCTGGACTTCAGAAGAATCTATTGTAATTTTATCTTTTTCATTTCATATTACATGAATTTGGGTTTTTTCTTTCTCTATTTTGGTGAGATTGGCTAAGAGTTTTTCGATTTGTTTATTCTTTCAGAGAAACAACTGACTCATTGATTATTAGTACTTTTTGTTCTCAATTTCAATAATTTCTTCTGTCAGCTTTGTAATTTCTTACCTTGTACTAGATTTGGATTTTTTATTACAGTTTTTATAGTACTTAGAGGTATATTATTAGGTTATTTATTTGAGCTTGCTTTGTTTTTCTGTAGGATCATATGACTGATCTTCCCAAACGTTGTCAAAGTAATGTTGTGTGTCTTTAATAGAAGTCAAGTTCAAAAGATAGGAAATCTCCAAATATAAGAAAATTATGTAGTACACTTCAAGTGACGCTTAGGTCAAAAAGAATATCTTCAAAAAACTTGGAAAATATTTGGAACTTACAGTCAAAACAATACAGTGGTTACCCAAGGGTAATTGGTAGAGAACTTCACTGAAAAGGAGTAGCACAGCTAATTTGGGAGAATGGATAATGGAATTTTTTCTGTATCTTGATTTTCACAGTTAACAAAGGATTATGTATTTGTCAAAACTCAGAATTTTTCCAGTTTACATAAATTTATATTTAAGTATCTTTAATAGGGTACAGTTCTTTCCCTCTTACACCAGTGTGTTTGGGTAAGCTATTCAATACAAGCCTACTAGTGAAAAAAGCAAAATTATGATATTTTTTAGTCATACTGGGTATAACTCACTAGTCACTATTTGAGTTTGAATCTTTACAGAAATAAAATTTTTACTAAGGAAGTTTGGCTTTTGAGCACTTGTTATTGAGAAGGGAAGAATTAATTTTGCAGAAGAAATTTGCAAAATTAATACAAGCATTGCAAATTTAGATCTAAAAGTAAATTATTCTCTTTGAAAAAATCTGTACTATTCAACAGTAATTGAATTCAAAAGCCTTTTGTTTAAAGAAAATGAATTTTAGCTAAGTGTGAAAGCTTGTGCCTTAGTCTCAGCTTTTCAGCTGTTAGGTGGCTAAAGCAAGAGGGTCATTTGAGCCCAAAATTTCAAGACCAACCTAGAGAACATAGGAAGACTTTATCTTTTCAAGAAGTGCATTCTACACGTTACTTGCTCATTAAGTCTAAAAAAAATTCATACTATATGATAAAAGCTGACAACAGTTTTATTTACTTTTTTTCTTTTTTCAGAACTTTTTGTTTGTTTCTTTATTTTTATGGCTGGCTCAGCCTGCCCTGAGGTCAGGGCTGGCGCAGCATGTGGTGCCAGCAATCGAACTGCTGTCCCAGCAGCCGCCTAAGCTTTCCTAAGCAGACGCTTTAGACCACTGAGCAATCCTGCCGGGCCCCCAACAACAGTTTTAAAATAGTGATCTTTTTGTGTTTTTGCTTTCAGAATATATGAAAATCATCTTTTGTTAATTTTATTCTAAGTAGTTTATTCTTTTGGTGTTACTGCCGGATTTGTCTTCCTAAATTTTTTAGATTGTTTTAACTATATAGGATTATAACATATTTTATTATTTTAAAGATTTGATGTATAATTTATGTGTAAATAGAGCTAGATATATATCTGCCTTTTTTTATTATCAAAATGCCATTTCATTCATTTTCTTGTCCTGGCTAGCACCTCCAATACACTATAATGTGTTTTTGTTTGTTGTTTTTTGAGAGTCTTGGTGTAGTAGACTGGCATTGAACTCACTGCGTAGCTAGCCAGGGTTAACCTCAAACTGGTGATGATCATACCACTTTACTCTTCCAATTGCAGTAAGTGCAAGAAGGCATTCACCAGCACATCTGGCTTCAATATAATGTTTGGAAGTAGTGAGAGCAAACATTCTTGTTAATATTAAGAGTAATGTATCCCGTTTTTCACCGTTATATATGGTGTGTGAGTTTTATTCTTTTATCAGATTGTGGGAGTTCTTTTCTATTCTTTCATTCTATTGTTTTTATCCTGATAAGGTGTTAGATTTTGTCAAGTACTTTTTATGTTTAGAGATGATTGTATGATAATTAAGAAGTCTTCTATTTGGAGAAAAACCCAGTACAGACAGGCTTGAAATTAAAGCTTAAAGGGTCATTTATTGGCCAATTTAACTGGAAAGTGCACTGGATACCATACCTTCAGTTATGACACATACTGGTTGAGGGGTTAAAACCCTATCATCCAGATTTGTCGTCTTCTTTTGTCCTTCAAATTTTCCAACTCCCTTTTCAATTTATGTAAAAATTATATTTGGGCCTTCTGTAGTGGTGAAATGGCTCCTAGGAACTCTTGCCAGGCATCCAGAAGACAAAAAAAAAAAAAAAAAAGTGTTGTGGCACGTGCCTATAATCTCAGTGCTTGAAAGGCTGAAAACAGGAGGATCACTACAGGTCTCATCTATGTAAGGAGACCCTGGGGTCCCTATACTAAATACATTTTTAAAAAACAACAACAAAACTGTCTAGTTCTTTTCCCAGTTTAAGCAAAATCTCTGAATTACCTCTGGTTGGACCACTTGCCCATTTGGCAACTGTTTTTGAGGACAGGAAGTTCCATAGAGGCCTAAACCACTTCCCTGCTTAGAGTTGGTTAACCTATTCAGATTATATGGGTGAAGTGTGGATAAGGGGGTTTTCAGTGATGAAGATGTGCAGGATGTATGCCAAATGACCAAAAATAAATGTCAACTATATACTAAAATAATTCAAGACTATCAAGTCTGTAGCAAACTGCCATTTACATTATTTTCTTCCACCTTTATTAGCCACCTCTATAAGCAATAACTGATACAAACTAAAAAAACTTTCTGCTCAATAGTTACTTGTCTAATCCTTCCAAGCAGTGAGTTTGGCTAGTAACCATTCTTAGGAAGGGAAGCAAAAAGAAAAGGCGAGGGTTGAATAGGAAGATTAGCCTAATATTGCAAAGAAGCAATCACAGGTACAGACTCATTGTTTTCATCTGCCCTTTTCTTAGCTTGAGTATTTTTTATCATTTCCAAGGTAACTGCAGATTCTTTTAAAAGAAGAAGTAGATTAATATCTTTTTCATCATCCATACCTTTTTATTCCAACTATATCCCATTTTTTTCAATACTAGATGTCACAAAAAATCAGTATATCTCACTACTAACCTGGGGTTATGGCTTGTTATGGTTTATGTCTAGTTGTCCCCCCAAAGCCTCATGCAGTCATGGGGCGTGGACTTCTAAAGTTAGAGACTAACTCATGATCCACTGGGATTAGGTATTTTAGTACTGCTGGGATTATGGATGTATATATCTTCCCCAGCCTGCTGGGAGGATAGCCTGAACGTATTGTAACAAAGAAAGAGAAACAGACACTCTCTGTTTCTCTCTTTCTGTTTCTCTCCTCTCTCTCCCCTTTCTCCCCTCTCCCCTTTCTCCCCTCCCCTTTCCTCTCTCCTCTCTTTCCTCTCTCCCCTCTCCCGTCTTTCACTTCTTTTCACTCTCTCCCCTCTCCCCTCCCCTCCTCCCCTCTTTCCTCTCTC